>BPLQ01014690.1:0-20328 GCA_021605075.1 Caerostris darwini
AAATACAAATTGAACTCTCTGCTTACAGTCTATCATGCTTAACAAAAGTTTTCCCTTCTTCACAGAATGAAAACATGCGTAATATTTTGTATCCCGTGCCTTTTTTTTTTCACAGCATTGTTACTATTCTTCCGTATGCCTCTCGTTTCACTTATGCTTACGTTAGTTTTATGGTTACAAGTATGTAATTCACCATAGAGTATTTTTCTCTGCATTATAACTCATTGTACTTGTTCGCGCCTACGCGCATGAATATTCCTAGCAGCGAAAAAAGTGTATATATACGCCTGCGTGCATAGAACTAGTGTTAGTGTCGTGCCAGATCGGCAAGAGTGAAACAGCATGGCTGTTACGTTAAATAAATGTGGAACATTTAATAAAAATTAAATGTGGAATCATTGTGTGAGTGTGATTCCTAATTATACAGTCCACTGTGAGTTGTAGTGCGAGAACATCTGATCCTTACGAGCTGGATAATTAAGGCTCAAACCTGTCGATAATGTAGAGTCAAGTGAAAAGTTTTGTGATAGAAGTAAGTGAAATGTTAAAATCCTTATATTTAATCCTTTATGCGCTAGTAAATATGTTCAAGTGCAACTCATTGCCGCAGAAATGAATTTGTTTGTGTCTGAAAAATTAACTATCGCAGATTTAAATGATGTGGTATAAAACAGTGATATTTTTGAATTCCTACTATTAGTTCACGTTTTCCCTATGTATATATAAATATCTTGTTCAAATTTTCAATCGTTAATAAAATGCTTTTTATTCAACCACTCGAGTTCAAATACATTTTTTTAAACTTGTAGTGGATGACACTTGATGTTAATACATTTTTTCAAATATTAATTCATTAATTAAATTTAATTAATTAATTTTAGTTTCATGTGGGATAAAGAAATTTCTCTTATACAAGATATTTAGCAGGATATAAATTTAGGAATAAATACCGTCAGTGGCGAAGCGTGTAGATCGCTGGAAAAAAAATTCTTTTTCAGATTCTTTTTTCATTCTGGGAAATGAAACAAGTGAATAAATTATTGAGAGAGATAGAAAGCATGTATGTTAGAGAGAGAAAGTGTGTGAGAGAGATAATTTTTTCTAACTTAAAAAGAAGAATGAACATTATTTATAAAGGACTTTCTGCAATATAGTGAAAACAAGTAATATAAAAAAAAAAAATTTTAAAGTCAATTCCTACTTTTTTCTCACTATATTGCAGAAAGTCCTTTATAAATAAAGTTGAAATTTTCTTCTTACATCTGGCGCCATCTATTCGTAGATACACGCAACTTAAATCTAAAAAAATCTAAAATTAATTAATGAATTAATATTAGAAAAAATTGCATTAACATCAAGTGCCATCCACTACAAGTTTGAAAAACCGTATTTGAATGTGGCTGAATAAAAAGTATTTTATGAACGATTGAAAATTTGAACAAGATATATATAGGGAGAGTGTTAGCTAATAGTAGGAATTGAAAAAAAATAGGAATTGACTTAAAAAACTTTTTTCTTATGAATATTTTTAGGAAAATGTATTTTTATATTGTGTATTTCTTGTGTAATCAGTGTATACAGTGAATAATTTGATAATTATATAAGAATAAGAAAATAAGAATAATTATATAAGAATCAGAATATAAGAATAAGAATATAAGAATAATTATATAAGAATAAGAATATAAGAATAATTATATAAGAATCAGAATATAAGAATAATAATATATAAAGAATAGTTTTGTGAATATTTGAATTCTAACAGCGGTTGAATGTGAACATGTCATCGCCGGACGGTATATTCGCGCCTACGCGCGTGGATACCCCTAGCGGTGAAAAAAATTTATATATATATGCGCCTGCGTGCGCAGAACTCTTAGTGTTAGTGTTGTGCCTGAAGGGCAAGATTGAAACAGCATTAAATTTATTTTTGTACTCTTGTTTAAGGTAAATAATTTCATTTCATGAATGGAAAATTTTCTATTTAAAAACTCAAAGAAAAAAATTATTTTTTTTACTTTTGAATATAAACTTTTTTGATAGTATTTTAGGAATGTAATATGCAGCTTTCATATTCATCATAAAAAGAAGTAAAATATGAAAAAAAAAAAATTCATTGTCAGCTTTAATTTTGGCGAATATTTTTGCAATTAACTTCTTACAAATGCAAAGTATTTTTTTTTTGTGTTTGTTTTATACTATTTGTAATAATAAAAAAAGATAATTCGAAATAAATCTCGAGTTTCATCGACTAATGACGAGAACGTTTTTAAAGGAAAAGATTTTTAAAAAATGCATTTTTGTAATCATGTTCTAAATGTGGTTGAATATTTAATAATTTCATTCAGGCTTTTCAATTTTTTAAATTTAATTTTATATCAGTAAAAAATGTTGCTTCGCGATTATTATGTTTTAAAAATGCCAACTACAGGATCTTTAATGTTTTATTCCTTTACTATAAGCTGAAGAAGTACTACATTGAAATTTAAAGTGGATAATGATACTGGGATCCCATGCAATTTGAAATAGCACTACATTTACTGTATATTATTTTTGCTATAAAATTCATATGAAAAAACAATTTTAGAGGTTTAACTAATGGATTCTTTAATAATTTCATTTAAGTATTATTAAAATAATAATTAAATTAATTAAAATAATAATAAGTACTTATTAAAAGTTCTAGTAAAGAAGTGCTATTTACCTTTAAATTACTATAGGGGTTGATCAATATTTGTTTGACATGGATATTGTTTAATATCGCTTACGTCTGGCATATTGAATGAAATAATTCAAACAAATTCAATTAATAATAATATTTGTACATTAAAAACTGATTTTCAGATGAATACTGAAAATCAGTTTTTAATGTACAAATTGTAAAATTTTTTAAAATCATTTTATATAAGAACAGACAGTTTTGTAGCAAAAATCTTACAGAATTCCAAAACTATTTTTAAATATTAACATAGATTTATATATTATCTCGTTCCGTTTTTAAAGATTTTGTTTAATGAATGTCATTAATTAGTGAAAATATACTAATCTAATAACAAATTTTACTGTTAACTCTGTAAACGGATATCAATATTATTCATTCTTAACACCTACTTTTTTCTGTAGAAAATAAGGAACTTCATTGGACAACAGCTGGAAATAATGAAGGAAACAGTTTACGCAAGAACACGCTGAATTGAGACGAAGACCATTTTAACATTGGCTTTACATAATTTCTTATAAAAGCTTCAGCCATGTCAACAGCAACCATTAACTCAAAACAAGAGTATTTCAAGTGTGAGACTTGTGGTAGAGGGTTCCAACGTAAGTGGCTTTTATCCCGGCATCAGCGTATTCACACAGGTATTAAGTCATATGTATGTGACGTTTGCAACAAGGGATTTACACTAAAAGAAAATTTACAGACGCATTCATTTACGCATTCTGGAGTGAAAAGTCATGCATGTGAGATTTGCAAAAGAAAGTTTATTCAAAAGTCCCATTTGAAGCGCCATTTTCTTACGCACACGAACGAAATGCCATTTGAATGCGAAGTATGCAAAAGGAAATTTAGACATCATAGTGCTTTACGTGTCCATTACAGAACCCATACCAAGGAAATGCCTTTCGTATGCGGAGTGTGCAAGAGAACATTTTCAACGAACGGCAATTTGGAAACTCATCTGCGTACCCATACGAACGAAAAGCCATTTGAGTGTGGAATTTGCAATCGGAAATTTACTCATAACTTGCAGTTTGCAAAGGCATCTATTGATTCATTCCAAAGAAAACCCCACTGCGGATGAAGTTTCTCACAATGATGCCTTGTAACGAGATACATGCTTAAGCATTCGAAACTAACATTTTAGTATACTAAACTAACATTTTGATATTTTATATATATATATAAATTTATGACCAATACATTTATATTTTTAATGTTAAATTTTAATGAATGGTGAGGTGTGAATGCTTTTTTTCGATTTGCACAAAATAATTTAGAATTTTACACTAAATGATTGTTTTTATAATATTTGGTATTTTGTTCTTTTATTTTATAGGCATTTGTGTGCTCTTTTATTTCATAAGCAATATCTTATATTATTATTTTATATATGCGATTAATGCGAGATTCTTTTTTTATTCTACTGAATAAATTTAGAAATATTTTCGTTGTACAAATCATAATTCTTATATTGTGTAAGAGAAAAATATTTTTTGGTTTTAAAATTTTCCAAGAAGTAAAGTTTACTTAAACTTTTTTTGAATAGTCAAATAATATTTACTCTTCGTTAGAAAACATTATTTTAATACAATAATTTCTACAAAACATCGTTATCAAATTTTAAAACTATTAGAATTAAAAATAAAACACTTATTAGTGTTTAATAAAAATACTTTTTATACATCACATTTTTATATTAACAAATTTATATAATTGAAATAGTCAAGCAAATTATAATGTATTTATATACCATCATTCAAAAAATCAATTTTATGCATATATGTCTTTTATATTAATGTCTTTTATATAGGAATTTATTAGCATGTATTGTTTGAAGTCTCATTTGCTTACGCACAAGAACGAGATGTCATTTGAATGCGAAGTATGTAAAAGTAAATTTAGACATCAAAGTGTATTACGTGCCCATTATAGAACACATACCAACGAAAAGCTTTACGAGTGCGAAGTGTGTAAGAGAACATTTTCACAGAAGAGCAGTTTGAAAACTCATTTGCGTACCCATACGAATGAAAAGCCATTTGAGTGGGACATTTGCAATCTGAAATTTACTCGAAAGGCCAGTTTGAAAAGGCATCTGTTGATTCATTCTAAGGAAAGATCCAATGTGGAGGAAGTTTCTCACAAATAAGCCATTTAACGAGACACTTGCATACACACACGAAAATCGGATGTAGTATGCTACATAAAACAACATTTTAATATTTTATTTGCGTAAAAATTTATGACCTTTGCATTTATGTGTGTAATGTTAAATTTGAACAAACGATTTTAGAATTTTATTAAAAATGACTGTTGTTATATTTTGTAATTCATTCTTCTATTTTGTATGCATTTGTATGTTTCTTTATTATAAGCAATATTTTATGCGCGGTTAATGTGAGAATCCTATTATTTCTTCTTTTGAACAAATTTAGAAATATTTTCATTCTGCGAATTGTAATTTTTATACTGTGAAAGAGAAAATAATTTATATAAGTTTTAAATCTTCCCAGAAGTACAGCTTAAATAAACTTTTTGTTGAGTAGGAGAAGTTAATTTGTTTTTAATTTAATACTTTGTTAATGTTGTTTTGTAAAATTTCGTTAAAAAGCATTATATTAGTATAGCATTTGAATTAAAAAAGCCTCATTTTAATAAAGCATTTTATATTACACATTTTTACATCTATAAATTTAACTAATTGAAATATTCACGCAAATTATAATGTATTTATATACACTCATGCAAAAGAATTAATTTTATGCATAAACGTCTTTTATGGAAGGAACATTATTTATAATTTACATTGATTGATAAAGTCAATAATTGTAAAGGCTTTATTTCTTGTTTTAGTACAATGAAAATAACTGGCAATTGCATTTATATGTGAAATGTTTAGTTTTAATGAAAGATGAGTAATGTTTTTATTTTTATTTTTTTGCAGCTTGTATATCCTACTTTTGGATTTTACAATAAATGTTTTTTTAAATATTTTATGTTTTAAAGAACAATTGCATATTAAATAGAAATTATGTAGTAATTATAGTATGTGTTAAATAGAAATTATACTAGTTTCCGCATTAAACATAAATCTTTGAAACATATAATCTTTTTTAAAATCTTTAATCTTTACATCTTTTTTAAACATATAATCATCCAAATTTATATTTTTGGGGAGATTATCTGAAAAGAAGTCTGTTTTTGAACATCAATTTAGTGATAAAATAAATGTTCTTTCAAGTTTCATGCTTTTCTCTAAGCATATTGCGTTTATTCGGAACGTGCGTTTGGATTGCGTTTAGTAATGCGTTTAGATTTAGAACGTGTTTATCATGATCAATAGATTTAAAGGATTCTATTTTATTTAAAAGCATTTCAATGGATTGTTTTTTAAACTTGTATTCCTCCAATTTTCTTTTTATTTATTGGGAAATTAACAAATACGATGTCAGTTTTGAACATTTTAATGTGAAAATAAATGTGTTTTCAATTTTTAGGTTATATTATATAAGGCTTTTCCTGAATCACATTGCATCAATTTAGAACACGTGTTCTAATTTTTAAAGTTTTTAAATAAATTAGCATGCTTCAATAAATTTCTGTGGGTTGTGATTAATTTATAATTTCAAAAAATCACGTTGAAATTGACAAATATAAAATATAATATATTTTCTAATTTTTCTACAGTGGATCTATTATCTATTCCGATACATAAAGTTGGAATACTTTCAAAACAAAATATATTTTTTATTTTATTATTTTTTTTTTAACCTTGCATTTAGAATATGTCTTCCCGAAACAAAATATAGCCAATGGGGAAGATCCAAGATTGATAGATCCTCCTTCCAAGGACGGGCCGATCCTTACGATTAGCTTTGGAACAGGGCATTGGTAAGGAAGAAAAATAATCAATCAACCATGTCAACATTTAGCATTAAAGCAAAAGAAGAGAATTACCAGTGTGAGACTTGTGGTAAAATGTTCCAACATAAGTGGAAATTATCCCTGCATGTGCGTATTCACACAGGTCTTAAACCATATGTTTGTGAAACTTGCCGCAGAGCATTTACGCAAAAAGGACATTTAAAAATGCATTCATTTACGCATTCCGTTGTGAAGAATTATGCGTGTGAATTTTGCAAGAGAAAGTTTAATCGAAAGTCAAATTTGAAGTCTCATTTGCTTACTCACTCGAAGGAGATGCCACACGAATGCAAATTTTGCAAAAAAAACTTTAAGCATAAAAATAATTTACGTTTTCATTACAGAATTCATATCAACGAACGGCCTTACGAGTGCGAAGTGTGCAAGAGTACATTTTCACAGATCAGCCATTTAAAAACTTATTTGCGTTCCCATACGAATGAAAAACCATTTAATTGTGGAATTTGTAATCAGGAATTTACTCAAAAGGGCACTTTCAAAATGCATCTACTGATTCACTCAAATGAAAAACCACACATTTGCGCATTTTGTACTAAATCGTTTCGTCAGAAAGGAATTTTAATGCGACACTATCGTACACATACGCAAGAGAAACCACACGCATACAACACATGTGGAAAAAGTTTCACACAAAGATGCCTATTAGAGAGACACATGCCTGCACATACGAATGTGAAATTATAGTATGCTAAATAAAGAGTCTTTGGATAATTCATTTTCTCTTATATTAACTTTTTGATTGACTGACTTTGACTTTTGACTAATTGACTTTTTTGTGGTTCCTTTGAATACCAATTCTTATCTGCAATTGCTAAATTTTTACTGAATGAAGATTGAGTTACATTTTAATGCTGTTTGCATAATTGGTTTAAGAATTTTAAGATAAATAACTGCTTTTATAATATTTTGTATATTTTTTCATTTATTTTAAATACCATTATTGTTCTAAATGCTTTTATTATACACGTTAAAATGCACTGTTGTTATTTGAATAAATTTGTTAATATTTTTTTGTTATGAATGCTTATTTTTACATTCTATATTAAAAACATGAAATCTTAGAATCAAACAAAGCCTTTTTTTATAATCAAAGCATTCATTTTGTGACATTATTTATACCGAATGACGAAATGAAGTTAAATCATTTAAAATCACAAATTGCGTAAAACATCTTTCGTGTTTCTATTAATTGTGAGTTTTGTTTAAATGAAATGAATAAGTCAGTATAATTCAGTACTTAGTATGTATAATTTAGTAATTTCAAAGGTGAACCCGTTTGAAAATATTAACAGTCAAAAACTTCAAATTGTTTAAAGCCATTCATCTAAATTTATTACTAATGAAATAGACAACGATTATTAGAATAAATAAATAGATGTTTATAAAACTTCCATACATCTGAGACCTAAAAGAAAGACCAGATAATATGATCAATATTCACTCTTTGAAGACCTACGTGCATGCAGTCCAAAACTCGTCAACATAAACCCATAAAAATTGCATTTATTGTATACTTACGTTTGCTAAAACTAATTTTTTTCATTGAATTACAAAATGTATTAACAATTTTATATAAAAATGGAAAGCCTCAAACATGCAAATTAAATATTTATTTGAAGAAATTCACATAATAAAACTGGTGCAGATAAATGGCAAGTTAAATGACAAATTATTATAACATATGCAATTGAAATAATTTACCATCAATATCAGGAGATAAACAACTTTATCTCCTATGCGTTGAAGTAAATATATTTCGTGTGGCATCTGACGTAATACCCAATTTACGTATCCATTTTTATAAAACATTTTTTATTATTATTTTTATAAGAATTCTACAAGAAAATCACTTTGGTATTTCATTTATTTAGTGTAACTATTGAAATGGTGTGACTGGCAACTTGAATGCTGAAACACTTTCAAAAACATTTTTAGTATTTTCTGTATTCATCAACTGAATTTCAGTTTTTGATATGTTCACGTGAATTTTCATCTTGGAATTGATGTTGTTGTTTATTATTCTACTTTTTATTAATGATAGATATCGAGTTTGTTATTGCAAGTGCAGTTCTGGATAGTTTTCGTGTATCTCGTTAATAGACTGCATAAATAGAAAACTATTTTCTTATTTATTCAAATAAATCAAAAATTTTTCATTGCTTTTTAAATGCGTAAAGATTTAAACTTAGTTTTGCTGTAAAAGGTGCCAACAACATTTCTAGTTTTTTAAAAAAATTTAAAAAGAAAAATGATTTTTTAAATATTTGGTTAATTTGTATTGTTGGGTTTTCTTCTATCAGCAATTAAAATAATCTAATATCGATCTAATTCGACTAATATCGAATTAAAATAAGCTTTTTGTAAACCTATTGTGATCGTTATATTTGCTTTTAAATGAGTTAACATTTATTAAAATTAGTTCTAATTTTGATTAATTTGTGATTAGGAAAGAAGCCTAAATTTGACAATGTTAATTTAATTTATTATTAAAGTTTTAAAAAAAATTTTTTTCAAAACCTTTTTTTCTCCCAGAATAAATAAAGTTGAAAACGTTTAATATTTAGTACTTTTAAAATAAAATGTATTTACATTTTTTGGTTCACATGAATTAGATTGTTCCCAAAGAGCTATTTTGAAAAAAAAAAAAAAACGCTTCTGAAATATCACATCAAAATTTGCAATAATTTTCTTAAAATGGTGAAATAATTGACATAAAATTAACGGATCCATATTCAATAAAGTCATGAATCTTACAAAAAAATGACTTCTGCATATGACTGCACTAACAACCATCCATGCCCTCTCCCAGTTAGAAGGGGGCGAGGGGGGTTGGAACATCAGTGGGCCTCACGCATACCACGAACAACCAAAGGAAAATGCCTTCCGGGAGGATTTTGAACTGCCAAGCATTTACGTTTAGTTTGGGAGAAAATCCAGGAAAACTCCCACCAGGCAGCCCGACTATCGATGCCGAGACACATTATCCCAATCGCCATCGAATCTCTTCCTTTTCTGAAAGAGTGACTTCAACCACGCCTCCAGCTTATTCGAAGCGGATCCCTCCTGCATGCTAGCTGCACACGTTGCCATGGGCACGTTACACAGAGCCAGATGTTTCAAATGTATTCCGAATCGCTATCATTATCCATGCCACAGTCAGGATACGAACCTGAAGCCTGTGGCATTAAAGAGCACTGACTGAGTAGGCCATCAGGCCGATTAAAAACATTGAAAGGAAGTAAAATAAAGGATATTTTTGTCCTGTATACGAAACATATATTAATCACAAACATGATTCAATTTTTTAATTTTAAATAAAATATTCAATTAAAATATGAATTAAACATATTTTAAATATTAGTACGTTTTCTGAGTATAATATATTGTAATCCTACTTAATCTGCCAAGTTAACCACAGATGTAAAAGTAACCTAATCGTCATAAAAATTATAATAGTGATGGACATTTTGCCTTAAGGAGCGCTGCACAGACGTTACTCACTTTTTTTTTAACTTGAAAAGCCACGGACGCGGGTAACAATTCTGTCGCATTTAATTAAGACCGGGACCTACGGTTTTAAAAATCTACCATCGAAACAAAGGTGGTTAGTTGTGACATCACATTTATTCAATCATTTAGTGAAATCAGTTGCTTTTTAAAAAAAAGGTTGATTCTGGGCAGAGGTAGAAACGAAGGTGGTTATAGTGCAATTCAATCATTTAGTGAAAAATTGGCCAGAGGTAGAATTTATAGTGCAGGAAGTAAAACCTTTCGTGGCAACAGATACTAAAAAATATAAGTTTTATTTCGGTTGGTTGATTTGTATATTAAATCGCATTAAAACTGAAACTTGATCTTTTACTTCGTTAGCATTTGAGTAAGTTGAGATAATACAAAGTCATAAAGAGAGCATAAATCTCCGATTTACAAGTCTAATACTTGAAGAATAAGAGACATATTAAACTCGCAACCACGCAGAAGGTGTTTGGTAAATTAAATTTTATTGATATTTTAATAATTTTGATTAAGTATTTATATTTCATATATTTGTATCTAATCTATGTAATATATTATTCTTAACGTAATTGATGCGTTTCTAATGCTCGTATTTTTTTCAGTCGAAGATTTATTTCCTGTGTATGTAGAGTTGCGAACATTTAGGTAGAATTAAATGACAGGTTGATTTTTAAGGAAAAAATAATGTTGCTATTGTAGATATTTTATAAAAATGAGTTATCAGTTGTTAAGTTAATTATTGATAATGGTCCACGTTGAAATGTTAAGCAAATATAATTGATTTAAAATGAAGAAATGCTGCAAAATCTATTTTTATTTAATATTCATTTATTTAACATTGCGTATAACGTTTCTGGAATCAAAAAGTTATAAAGTTCACTATTTTAATTCAATTGAAATCTAGATTTATTTTCTATATAAGTAGAATTATAAACCTTTAGTCAGAATTAATTTAATACATTTAAAATATTAATAATTAAAAAAATATATAATTAAATAATTAAATTAACAAATTTATAAATATGGGTTATTGATTCTGAATTTTGATCCCACTTTGAATTGTTAAGCAGTTTTAGTTAATTTAAAATGTAGAAATGCTGTAAAATATAAAATATTTTTATTTTATATTCTTTTTTCTAAAATTAGTGTGCAGCGCTTTTAAATTATAAAAATGATAATTACACTATATTAAGTAAATTGAAACAAATATTAATTTACTTGGAATAATTTTTTTTTCTATTTACGAACTATTAAGTATTTTAACTTACTGCATATATTAAAAAAGAGACTTGTAATAATGTACCAAAATATTCTGTAGTATTATTTAAAATTACATTTGTGTTCATTTTAAACAATTGTTGTGTAAAAATTTTTTCACCGTATTTTACTAATTGATTGCATTTTTTTAAACTATTCCTTATTAATACAGTGGTGCTTTTGAACAATGGTAAGCTTTTCCAGATTAACGTCCTTAGCCTTAGTCGTCCTTTTCAAAAGAGGGATTCAATATAATATTTAATTAAAATTAATGGATTTGTTTTGGAACTTCCCTACAAATATTTAAAAAAAATCATAACGCAAATAAGCCTCATTAAATAGTTAAAAAGAATTGTATATAATTTGTCATAGCAATACAAAAAAGTAACATTATTGCGTTGTTCATGAATGCAGTTTTTAATATTTACCATTAACAGAAATAGTTGTACATGCACATTTAGAAATACATGTACATGCATTATTTTGTAAGCACATGCACTTAATTCGGGATATCTTGAAATGAATTCATGCAACAATTCTGTATTTCTGATGAGCTCGAGACTTTTTTTTTCTACTTCATTCATATTTTGATTTCGGAGGAAATTTCTGTAACTTCAAATTTTAATTTGTGATTTCTTTTTTTTGCTAATCGTCTTTCAGTAATGCATCGCCAATAATTCTTTCAAATCTTCTATCTCAATTTCCAAGTAAATTTCACGAGCATTTGCCTCAATATCCTTTACCAATTTTACCTGCTGTGTCTTCACTACCAAATGAACCTATGTTTACCTATGTTTCTTCCATGCTACTTGAATCTTTAAAGTGTATGTCGTCAAGCAAGATATTATAGGAATGTTGAATACCTGTAAGTTGTATATTAGCGTTAAAATTCATTTCTAAGTTCACAAATTTATAATGCTATATTTTGGTGAATGTTTTCGGTTAGCTGGTTCAATATGGTGTGTTGGGACTTTTTCGTAATATGTAAAGTTATAATTACATGAAATCATTCAAAATTTATTAAATTGTATTTTTATAGCTAGGCTTTAAAAATATTTGAAGTATACATAACAATTATTAAAATATAAAGATTTGTTTTTTCATGTACGAAACAGAACATTTTGAAACCATCACTAAGCAGAATACTTGAGTATGTTTTCAGGTACAATAGTTCGTACAATAGAATTGGTGCAGGAGTCAGTGCAATTTAGGACGAAAGTTATCTTTATTTCTCTTTAATTTAATTATCACATTTCGCAACATAAGTTGAGAAATGTGAAAAATGACCAATTGCAATGTTTGTAATGACAATTTAGATTTTTTTTGCAGAGTTTGGAAAGGTAATTTGATTTTTATTTTTCATTAAATATTACTATAGACACGATAACAACAACAACATATATGGATGATTAAATATTACTCAACTTATATATTGCAATGTTGCCGTAAATTTGATTTTTTAATATTTAATATTTGTTATTTTAATAGGTATACACTGAGTTTTGTGACTGACTGTATTTCATCTAATAACTTTTTCTGGATTATTAGTGTGACTTCCATTCATTGATGTCAATCCTATATTTATGCAATTGTGTTTTTGCTATTTTTAAATTTCCATTGGCTTTTTTAGTTATAATATACCCCTGTCTGATTTAATAGATTTTAGCATTTTAAATGCTCAAATATGCATTTATGTCAATAAGGTGTTCATTTCCATTATTGTCAAACAAAATTAAAATATTTGATTGGCGAAATCTGGTTTAAATCAGATGATTACATTTTTTTTCTAGTAACTATTGGAACTCCATTATAATTCAATCTACATTTTACGCGATTTACAAATGTTAAATTTTAAAAATACCTTATTAATATTTCTGTAATTTACTTGTGAAAAGCATCTTTTTTGTAAATTATTAGTTTATTATAGTTACTCAAACCGTTTGACTGGCATTTTAATGTTGAAAATCTTTCAAAATATATCTGGAGTACTTTTTATATTATGTTATGTAAGTGACTTTTTTGAGCACAATTTATTATATTTATTATTATAGTATTATTTAATGTTAAATTCATTATTTTGTTAATGGATTTGAGTTCAGGATAGTTTTCGTGCTTTCTATTAAAATAGTGTATCCTGTCTTTTATTCTAATGTTATAAAATTATGTTTTGAAATCTAATAAAAAACGATCGAATAACGAATATCAAGATTGTTTTGAGGTATTGCCTCATTTTAGTGCTACCAGTCCACTACATATAATTTGCTATTGTTGAGTAATATTTGGTTTGACAAAATGAGAACTTTAGTGTCGTTTGTTAACCTCATAATGAAATAAAGCAATTTAAATGAAAATTTTCTAATAAATTAAAAATTTAGTAAAACACTTCGACAATAAAAGGATTTCGTAAAAATTGATGAACGTTAAAATAATTTATAGATGTTATAAAATCCACATATTATTTCAGAATTTATAGAAAACCGATTTAAATCAGAACACTAGTTTGCTTTTCTGAAAAAAAATATGGAAAATTGTAAAATAGTAACAGGAATAGTTTTACATATTGGCATCTTTGTTTTAATGGATTTTGTTTAGCGAGTAATTAATGTAATTGATCAGTGATAACAGAAAATGTTATTTGTTACTAAATTAGTATATTAAATATTTAAAAGAATATCAATATTATTCATTCTTAAAATCTACTTCTTTTGTAGAATATAAGAATTTCAGTGGACAGCAGCTGAAAATAATCAACATACAGATTAAGCAAGATTGAAACAAGAAGACGGTTTTTACATTGAAGGTTTTATAATAAATTATATAAAGGCAACCATGTCAAAATCTAATATTAACACTACACAAGAGAATTACGAATGTGAGACTGGTGGTAAAGTATTCCAACAGAAAAGGAATTTATCACAGCACATGCTTGTTCACGCAGGTCTCAAGGCATATGTTTGTGACTTTTGCGACAAGGCATTTACACAAAAAGGACATTTAAAGAGGCATTCATTTACGCATTCTGGAGAAAAAATTATATGTGTGAAATTGCAAAAAAGAGTTCATTCAAATGTCTATTTTGAAGATTCATTTGCTTACGCATACGAAAGAAACGCCATTTGAATGTGAAGTTTGTAACCAGAAATTTGTGCATAAGAGCAGTTTGAAGAGGCATTTACTGATTCATTCAAATGAAAAAACCCACATTTGCAAGTGGTGTAATAAATCGTTTCCTCAAAAAGGGGCTTTAATGGTACATTACGGTATCCATTCGCAAGAGAAACCACACGCGTGCGACAAATGTGGAAAACGTTTCTCACGAAGTCAAGAATTAACGAGACACATGCGAACACATACGAAACTGAAACTATAGTATGTTAAATAGAAAAGCATTTGATAATTCATTGATATTAAAAGAATTTGTTTTTGTTTTGTTCCTGACAATTGCATTTGTTGCGTGTATTTTTAATTTTTAATGAATGACGAGTAAAAATGTATTTTACGCATCTTGTATTTTCAGTTTTAGTATTTTAAGATAAATAATTGGTTTTATGATGTTTTATATTTTTTTCTTTAAATTTAAATATCATTGTTCCTGTATATGCTTTTATAATATATGATGTAATATATGGTTTTAACCGCTGAATAAATATTTTAATATTTTCGTGGTGTGAATACTTATTTTTAGAGTCAATAATAAAAATAGGAATTTTGATTATAAAAAAGATTTCTTTTAATTTTACTTGCAGAAAAATACTTTTTGAATCTTGCAATGATATTTATTATTAAATACATAATTTTGCTAAGGTTTTTTCATAAAAAATTCGTAAGGAAAATATAATAGAATCGGGTATATTTCAATTAAAAAATGACGTTTGTAGTTTATAATAATGACTATACAAAACAGTTATCGAAAATTTAAAATCTCCAAGAAATTTAGTTTCATAGTATTAATCTACAACAATTTTTTTATTATTTTAAAATCGGGAATATTATGTAATTAATCATTAAAAGGCCCTATCATATTATAAATTTTTATGTATACCTGTATAAAAATAACCATTTTAATATACCTGGTTAAAAACATCATAATCAATATTACTTATAAATATAATTGATTTTAAAGAATTTGTTTTCATATAATTAAGACGGTAGTAAGATTTTACAGTGTGCAAATGGTAAAATCTTTCTTAATTCTATCGTATTAGCTATATTTTAAAGCCAATAAATGAGAGAAAATTTGAACTTGTAATAAAATAATTTTTTAAAAATATTGGACAAATTGTTCCATTAATAAATTAAAGAAAATTTGTCATTTAGTTAGTTTTATGTAACTTTGAACGACCTGAAAATAACATAAAGCAAATTAAATTATTTGGAGAGCTTGAAATGTGTTATGTATTTTAAACAAAAAAAAAGCTCACTAATAAATAAAACATGCTTATAAGAAAAAACAAATTAAAAACCTTAAACTTAAAACATTTTACCAGAAAATCTATTCTACATTTTAAAAATTATCATCAGAAGAAATAAAATTATTTCTGCTAATAAGTATTGCAAAAAAAATCCTTATCAAAATAAATACTGGATTTTTTAATAAATTATAAATGTTTTTATTCCAGTCGTTGCAGCAAATCTTGTCACAGTGTAACGGGCTTCCTTTTTTGGCTTAATGTACACCGAAACTGCATTTGTAGTCAAACAATGATTTCATGTACAAATGTCCTGAAATAAAAACAAATAATATATTTTATTAAAGAGAATACACACACGAAAAAAATTACGTTCATCATTAAATATAATCTAGGCATACCATGAAACAAATTAATATACACTGAAGTGACAAAAGTCATGGGATAGCAATATGCAAATTTTCAGATTGCAGTAGCATCGCGTAGAACAGGTATAAATGCGCAGTGCTTTCGCAGAGCTTTCATTTCTGTTCAAGTTATTCATGTGAAGAGGTTTTGACGTGATGATGACCGCACGACGGGAATTAACAGACTTTGAACGCGGAATGTTAGTTGGAGCTAGACGCATGGGTCATGCCATTTCGGAAATCGTTAGGGAATTCAACATTCCCACATCCACTGTGTCAAGAGTGTGCCGAGAGTATGAAATTTCAGGCATAAGATCCCACCATGGACAGCGCAGTGGTCGACCGCCTGCACTTAACGACCGAGACCGGCGACGTCTGCAAAGAGTCGTAAATTCTAACAGACAAGCAACACTGCGTCAAATAACCGCAGAAATCAATGTGGGATGTACAAGGGAATTGTCTGTTAGAACTGTGCGGAGAAATTTGGCTTTCTTGGGCTATTCCAGCAGAAGACCGACTCGAGTGCCTTTACTGACAGAACGACATCGCTTGCAGCGACTCTCGTGGGCACGTGAGCATATCGGTTGGTCCCTAGATGAATGGAAAACCGTGGCCTGGTCCGATGAGTCACGATTTCAGTTGGTAAGAGCTGATGGTAGGGTTTGAGTGTGGCGCAGACCCCACGAAGCCATGGATCCAAACTGTCAGCAAGGCACTGTTCAAGCTGGTGGTGGCTCCGTAATGGTGTGGGCTGTTTTTTCATGGCATGGACTTGGTTCTCTGGTGCGACTGGACCGAACATTGACTGGAAATGCTTTATGTTCAGCTACTTGGAGACCACTTGCAGCCATTCATGGACTTCATGTACCCAAACAACGATGGGATTTTTATGGATGACAATGCGCCATATCACCGGGCCACAACTGTTCGCGATTGGTTTGAAGAACATTCTGGACAATTCCAACGAATGATCTGGCCACCTAGATCGCCCGACATGAATCCCTTCGAGCATTTATGGAACATCATCGTGAGGTCTGTTCGTGCCCAAAATCCTGCACCATCAATGCTTTCACAATTATGGACGTCTATCGAGACAGCATGGCTCAATATTCCTGCAGAAGACTTCCAACGACTTGTTGAGTCCATGCCACGTCGAGTTGCTGCACTTCGCCGGGCGAAAGGAGGGCCGACACGACATTTAGAGGTATCCCATGACTTTTGTCACTTCAGTGTATATTGATGTAAAAATCTAAAGCAGACTATAAAATATGTCTCGCCTGTTATGTAAAGACTTCATAATAAATGACTTTTATAATGAATTTTTGTTGAAACGAGATACAACATGAAATTCCGTTTAGAATGACTTTTTTAAACTTTTTAACTTCCTAATTATTTTATTAAAACAAACACACCATTTATTATTATATCTGCTTACAATTTATCAAAAGTTGTTGTTCATGTTAAAAATAAAATAATTTACTCAAAAAAAAAAAAAAAAAACATCTTTTAAAATAAATAGTTTTTTAAAATTCTTTATCGTCCAAATTTATTTTGTTGGAAAAAAAAGGGCTAAAGAATAAACTAGCTGATGTTGACATAAATTTAAAAAGAAAATAAATTAGTTTTCAGATAATATGAGGTAGGTCTTTCTCGCGACACGTTGCATGGAATTAGATCACGTTTATCATAGACAGGTTGTGAATCTTATTAACGCTTGCAAGTAAATTGGCAAATATAAAATTGTAATTTGTCTTGATGAATTTGAAATTTAAAAAATGTGATAATAGAGTTAATTTCTCATTAATGCTGAAATTTACAAATTTGAGATATAAATGTCCTTACCAATTTAATTATCTGGAACAAATAATTTCGAAACAATTTACAATTTTCGTATATCTTAGAACCAAATATATTTGCTTAAATCTCCCTTTACTTTCTGTGGGCTTTCTACCATGAGAGCTGTCTTCAAAGGAAACGTTTCCAAACAACTGCGACACAAACTGCAATTATTTGGCGCTCATGAAATTATGGAGATGTTGAAAAGGCGAACATTTATTTGGTAATAATATCAATTCATTTGCATTTATTATGTACATCCTCAGATATTCCTAGAGGTTTAGCTTCTAGGGATACAAAAATATTTTTTTCTGTTAATATAATATTTGTTTTTCAATCATTTTTATTTACGAAGATAGATTCACCCAAATAATTTTAAAATGTAAATGTTATTGTATTTTCTAATGTCCTCTTTAAAGAAATATTAACGGCAGCTTAACAGAAGTGTTCCCTTAAAATTTAAACCTCCTTGGATTACATTGGAAACCAAACAACTTGTAAGAAATGAAAATAGTGCTTAAAACAAAATAATTAATTAAGTAAATATATAGGTGTCTTAATTACAAGGAATATTAAAGCTAAAATGCTATAGGAACGAAATTTATTGTATTTTCAAATGATAGTTACAAACACTTAACAGTTGGACAAATTGAGACAGTGGCAAAGCGAACGGGAATTCAATCGTTCTCCTCAATATTAAAGCATCCACCGTCGACTCCTTTTTTTCTCAGTTTTATTTTCCATGTCCGATTTAGCAGGAACTAGCATCCTAAGTAATCAACCCTATTTTTATCTACTTTTCATTATTGATTTAGTGCACAGATAATTTATAGATATACAGGTTTTACTGAAAGAAACTAAAAAGAAAGAAAAGAATAATTGAAATTTTTACTGAAATTGAAATATAATTACCAGTCTATAATTTTCTGAATTTGCTTAAAATATTGGAAATTGTTAAATAGTGTGAAATAACTGGGCTTAAATTTTTAATATGAAATAATTGATTATTTTGTGAATATATTTCAACTTTCAATTTTTTTTCAATATTTTAAATAAGTTTGAAGAACATTTTGAATGTTAATATTCTTTTTCAAACTGTATTACCTTTTTAACGATTGATTTAGAAAAATTATTTATTTCATAACTTTGTTAAACAGTCGTACTTCATGGGAATTTTTTTCGGTTTATTTGGCGCTTGTTGATAATAGACAAATTTATTTTATTTGAAAGGGATTGTAAGATGCTTTCGATGCATTTTATTAAGATGTTCACTGTTTTTGGAAAAGAAATTTAATCTAGAACAAGATATAGAACAATATAGAGGCAATATTAAGAAAAAAGTGTTTTGGGGGAAAGTGTAGCTGGCCTTAATTCCTGTTAGGCAAGTGACATTAAATTACTGCAGTACATGAAAGATATTTGCTTGATTTATTGTATACTGAATAAAATGTTTAAAAATTAGGCGAGGTTCAAATTAACAATTGTTGTAAAAAAATATTTTAGAGAAATTGTTTAAAACATCTCTGCCCTAAGTGGACGTTCACAGTTTCTTGAAAAGTTTTTTAATTTAAATTCGATAATTTAAAAATATTATGAATATTGATTTGTTTCATCAACTTACAGAATAAAAATATTAAAGAAAAATTCAGAAAACTTGAAGTCTTCAAACGAATGTTTAATATTTACAAATGCTTCAAGCACTGCATTTCACGATAATTTAATTTTTCAATAAAATAATAACTTGGGTATTGAAGATACTGAGCAAAGTGATGAAATTAAGTTACAATAATTATTCGATTCTATATTGGCATCCAATTGCTATAGCAGTGTTTAAAAATTCTGTATTTTTCCAGTAAAACATTTCTTTTGTTGATGCATGTGCATGAAAGACTTCAAATGAAAGAAAAGTTAGCGACTAGTGTAGTCCTTCCATTAAAAACAATAATAATAGGGAATAACATCATGAAATATTTCTTAAATATATTATTTTGTAAATAAATATTTCGGTTATTTATTATATACACAAAAATGTTTTGTTTTTTTTAAATTTACAACAAAATTAGTATCCTTTTCTATGCATATGCATAATACACTTATTTATGTTAGTTGAAAAACCTCTCAAATTTAAAAAGATCATCTCTATATAATAATATACAACTTTAATATAATATGAATTTGTTAATGAAAATTAATACTTTATAAAAAAATTATTTAGAAATTTCATGAAAATATTATC
>BPLQ01014691.1:0-33786 GCA_021605075.1 Caerostris darwini
GTTATGTCCACAACATAATAGCTGAATTTACCACTTGGCCATGTATCCTCCAGGTCCGACGAGCACATTAGCTGGTGCAATGGGTACAGGGCTGTACCAGGGTGCAGCTGGGGCAGGTACTCCGGGGATGGGGGCTTTGGGGGCCATGGCTGCGAGAGCGGCTGCAGCTGCAGCTGTCCTCCTGTCCACTCCGATGTCCCCAGAGGCTTGATATCCACCAGGTCCAGCTGAGTACTGGACGGTACGACGGTCTCCGTTGGCGTCAATGTAGCTGTAGCTTCCCGCCACGTTTCCGGCTGAGCCAGATTCCACTCGACTGTGGCCGCCAGCATCGCCGGTCTGATACCCAAAGTTGTAAGCGCCGCCAGCGATGTTCATGCCCATGTCAGCGGCCATGGCAACGGTTGCCAAGAAAAGGAGAACCAACAACTGCAAATATAATTATTTTAATTTCTACTGAGTGTGACTCGCATCCGTAGCATATCTTCAAGCTGCACTATTTAGCACTACTAGGGGGCCCTGGGTAGTGCTAAATAAGTAACAGCGCTGCAACCCTTGCTTATGGCATAAAGATTAACTGCCAACTACATTAGAACAACAGTATTTACTACATAAAATAAGCATTTTTTTTAAATAAATCAATTAAAAGCCACTAATGCTGATATTTCAGTTAATTTTCAACATTGCCTGAAATTTGAGTAAGAATTCCGTCACATTTATTATTTTCAAATCCACTTAAGGTTTCGTTTTAAGTTGCTTTGCATGATAGTTTATTGTTTAAAATAATTAAATTTCAAATAATAGTGTTAATTTAAATGTATTTTAGAATACAATTAATAAATTAATATCAACATTAATACAACAAACACTTAGGCAGTTGTCTCTGATGCCTTAAGGCAAGCGCTGCATCGACATTACTCACTTAGCACTACCTAGGGGGGTGTAGCTTGAAGATAAGCTACCGACGCGGAGTAACAATACCCCGGCAAAGCTCCTGCTATTATCATCATCGGAGCAACAGCCTCATGGTGAGTCAGATGTGGACAGGAGATGTGTTCTTTTTAAGGGATAGGGTTATCAGCCCAACGCTCTACAGTCATATTAGACCGGGATCTACGTTTTACAGAGGATTCCGAACCACTGCAAGCATCCATGACCCGCCGGGACTCGAACCCGGAACCACTAGCATCGAGCGCCAGACACACGGCCATTCAGGCCCTAAATCGACTAAAGTTTCCATTTTAAATTGCTTTTTTTTTCTAATGCAGTTGGCAAATACTTAGACCGTGATCTTTTTTGTGCCATAAGAGCTGCACCGACATTACTCACTTAGCGCTACCGAAGGGCCGCGTGAAACTTGAACATAAGCTACGAATGCAGAGTAACAATGCTCTACGATCCTATTACGCATCTACGGTTTAAATTGGATTCCGAACCATTATAAACATCCATGGCACCATCGGGACTCGAACCCCAAACCAGTGATACCGAGAGCAAAGCTCTAGCCACTCGACCATCAGACCCCGATATATACCGCTAAAAATAATTAAATTTGATAAGGTTATAGCAAGTTTACTGTTTAAAATAATTAAATTTGAAATATCAGTATTAATTTAAATATTTAAAAAATGCATTATTTAGCATAAATAGATCGTTATGTGGGATATTAATATTTTTCAATTTTAAACTTTTTCCAATTCCTTCTATTAGTTCACACTCTCCTCATATATATCTTGTTCAAACTTTCAATCGTTCATAAAATACTTTTTATTCATCCACTCACGTTCAAATACATTTTTTTTTTGAACTTGTAGGGGATGACACTGGATGTTAATACAGTTTTTTCGAATACTAATTCAGTAATTAAAATTAATTAATTAATTTTAGTTTTTTTTAGATTTAAGTTGCATGTATCTACCAATAGATGGCGCCAGATAAACTTAAAAAAATGAATGGAAATTATTTATAAAGGACTTTCTGCAATATAGGGGGGGGAAAAGGACTAATTAAAGTAGGAGTAGTAATTGATTTTAAGGAAAGTAGTAATTGACTTTAAAAAAATTTTTCATATATTACTCGTTTTGTATTATTTCACTACAAATGTTGATCTACTTTTTCTGGCTGCTTTGATCTATTTATCATCTTTAATTTTCCTGCCATGTTTTCATGTCGGAGTTTTAGGCATTGTGGGGCTAATGTAGTCTGAAGAATTCTCGGATCAAGGATTTATCATCTCCATTTCCGACCTAGACATGGGAGAATTTAATTCTGTTCCATTGTTCTAATCGGAGTTATTTCAGAAACCCGACATTCGCTCCTCATTTTTACATAAATCAATAGATTTAGTATTGAATTCAATACATATAGACATAGTTTTTCGATTCTTTATTTAAAATTTAATTTTTTATTTCTATTAGTTTTATTTTTTTATAAGAAAATTATATCTTCTTTTTTTAATATATTTTATTATTTTTATATTTTTTTATATTTTATTGAATTAAGCTTCTCCTTATTCCACTTATGGAAATAAGTCGTTAAATTTCTGCAATATAGTGGAAAAAAAGTAGGAATTGACTTTAAAAAAAACCTTTTTTATATTACTTGTTTATCAGTTAGATGAGATTAACAGTACAATTAAGAAAATACTCACAAATTTCATGATGCTTGCGGAGAAGACCTGAGAAGAAGACGATCGGATGACCAGCCAATGACCAAGAGGACAGGGTGGCCACTATTTATATCCACCATCCTAGTCATGGGGGATGGGCCTACTGGCCACGTGAAAGTCGGGTGAATATTCAGGGTCAGTTATACCGAGAGTGGACTCCAACCCATAAAAAGAAGAAATGTCAAGCAAGGTCGTTCGATTCGCTATTGCAAAATACTAGTTTTGATCGAGTATTTGTTTACGGTAAAGAGGTGTTCCCCTCCCATGTAACTGCATTCTTCTGATGTTTCTTTTTTTAACTTCCGGTATAAACTAGTTTAATTATGGCAAAGTATGATGGGAGATGGTTCAGATATTCGTCTGATAAGGAAAAGTCGTGGCAAGGAATTTCAATTTTTTTTCATGACTGAATTAATAATGTTTTTGATAGGAATTAATTTTCTTATTATGATTGAATTCTGCAGAGGTTTAAATTTGGTAGAGAGCATACTAATAAAATATGGGTACAGAGCATACTAATAAAATATGGATACAGAGTCTACTAATAAAATATGGATACAGCGCATACTAATAAAATATGGATACAGAGCATACTAATAAAATATGGGTACAGATCATACTAATAAAATATGGGTACAAATATGGGTATAAATATGAGTACATAGCATTAAATTTTAATTGCAAGTTTGATTATAATTTACTTATAATTATAAATTCGAATACCTGTATACCCAATGTTCAAACATTGATTTAATTAGGGAAAATAAGTTTCATAAACTTTAGAGTTACCAGAATTCTTGCAGAAAATATATGTTTATAATAGGATTAATTATATATTTAAAAAAAATTTGTATACGGAAAGCAGAGTGGATGTTGTAGAAAATATTTCAATAAAATTTTTTTAAATTATTGGAATAAACATTTTTTTAAAATTATTAGAATAAACATTTTTTTAAAAATATTGAAATAAAGATTATTGACAAATATTGGAATTAATATTCTTAAAAAATATTGGAATAAATATTTTTAAAAATATTGGAATAAACATTCTTAAAAATTATTGGAACAAACACTTTAAAAATATATTGGAATATGCATTCTAAAAGAATATTGGGATAAACATTGTTACAAAATAATGGAATAAGCATTTAAAAATAATATTGGAATAAGCATTCTTAAAAAATATTTGAATAAAACGTTTTTAAAAAAATATTCGAATAAACATTCTTAAAAATATTGGAATAAACATTTAAAAAAAATATTGGAATAAGCATTCTTAAAAAATATTGGAATAAACATTTTTTAAACAAATATTAGAATAAACATTGTAAAAAAATTGGAATAAACATTCTTAAAAAATATTGCAGTTAACATTCTAAAGTTTTCGGAAAAATAAAGAATTTTTAGATTGAAATACAGCAATAAGCATTCTTAAAAAGTATTGGAATAAACATTGCTAAAACATATTGGAATTAGCATTCTTAGAAAATATTGGAATAAGCAATATTAAAAAAACATTGAAATAAATATTCTTTAAAATATTGAAATAAACATTCTTAAAAAATATTCCAATAAACATTTTTTTGAAGATATTGGAATAAACATTTTTTAAAAAATATTAGAATAAAGATTCCTAAAAATATTGGAATAAACCTTGTTGAAAAAATATTGGAATAGACATTTTTAAAAAATATTGGAATAAACATTTTTAAAATATTGGAATAAGCCTTCTTAAAAATTATTGGAATAAACATTTTTTTTTTTTAAATTGGAATAAACATTCTTAAAAAATATTGGAATTAATATTTTAAAAAAATATTGGAATAAGCCTTCTTAAAAAAAATTGGAATGAACATTTTAAAAAAATATTGGAGTAAACATTTAAAAAAAATATTGAAATAAGTATTCTTAAAAAATATTGGAATAAACATTTTAAAAAAATATTGGAATAAACATTCTTAAGTTTTTGAAAAAATTAAGCATTTTTAGATTGAAAATTTTTAATTTATGTAGCTGTCATTTCATTATTCTTAATAAACAATGCAATAAAACATTATTAAACATAAATTTTCAGGAAATAATACAAATTATAATTTCTTATACATTAATAAATTCAATTATTTTGAGAAAATTACGTAATGTTATAATTTTATTTCTACGACATATGAAGAACAATTTGGTTTATTTCTAAAAACAACAATTTCTTTTTATTTCACAGTTGTAAAACTCATATTTATTAAATTTTTCATTTCTGAAGTATACGAAAAAATATTAATATTTTTCTGAGCAAAGGTTGCATAGATATAAATTAACTTACATATAGAAAAATATTTTGAAATCAACAAAAATATTATACTTCAAGAAATAAAATCTTTAAACCATCAGAAACTCAATTTTATTCAATTATTTTATTATAAAAACTTATAAAACATTAATTATTTTATTATAAAATTGTAAAACTAATTTTTTATACCAATGAATAAATATAAATATATAACAAGAATTTTAGACAAAATAGATCTAAAAATAACTAATAGTAAATTTTTAATAATTTAACTACCCTTTATTTCTTAATTTAACTATACGAAGGAATTTTAAATAAATTAATTCTTATTGGTTTCTTTCTTGTCCATTTGTTTTACAAACTTGATTATTTTAAATTATAAAATTATTTATTAAAAAATAAATTTAGAACTTTTTTAATTTTGCTACCTAAACTTATATAAAGCTTACGTTATCTAATTAAATTATATTAAAACTGAAATAAGCTTTAGGTATCTAAATATATTTATAGTAGTATAAATACTAGAATCTTCATTTTGTCTCACTTCATCCCATTTTTCAATATTTAAATTTGTAAAATATTAATACTTAATTATATTATACTTACTTAAATATTCTACTTAATATTAATATTATTAATACTTAATGTTAATAATACAAGTACTAGTTAATAATTAATCTTAATAATACTATTTTAAATAGTAATGTTATTAATTCTTAACCTTAATAAAATTGAAACCAAATATTGCTGTATGTATTTTAACTAGTAATGTTAATAACACTTAATGCTAAGAATACTATTTAAACTAGTAATGTTAATAATATTAATGTTAATAATATAATTACTTACTTATGTATTGAATTATCCGTAGTTTCTTGGAAAATAATAAAACTGAAACCAAATATTGCTGTATGTATTTTAACTAGTAATGTTAATAACACTTAATGTTAATAATATTTAACGCTAATAATATTAATGTTAATAATATAATTACGTATTTAGGTATTGAGTTATCTATAGTTTCTTGGAAAATAATAAAAAGGAAACCAAATATTGCTGTATGTATTTTAACTGGACTACTCAATATTCTTTGTGTGCATTATTTTTATATAGAAATTATTTACATTATTACATTTATATTTTAGTAAAATGTTTTAGTAAATACGTTGCTTATTAATTAGTTTTTTTACCTTTTTTATGTGTTTTTTCTTATAAAGTTCTTTGTTTAAATTCTAATTATACTATTGGATCTATTTTTACTATTGGAGCAATTATACTATTGGTTCTCTATTTACACCTTGCCAAAATTTCATATAATTATTGACACTTTATTATAATAATAAAATTTTCAACACATTTACTACATGTCATATATTTATACCATATTTATTACAGTATAGTTGTATCTTTCTTACTTTTTTTGTATTCTATGTGTTTTTCAGATAGTATTTTATACAGCATATCATAACTTAATATTTCTGTAGCATTTTAAGGTTAGTATAATACAACAAACCCAATATAACATGATTTCCTACAATATTGTTTCCAACTACAAAAATAGCCTCAGAATCAACAAAAATCTCAGTATTAACACAGAGTTCCTACAACAAATTTTGAGAATCAATGGTATTCCAGTTCAACCAAGGGCATCATGATTAATTAAAAAAAAAAAAACCACAATTTCCTATTTCAGATTTAGTTAATGGCGTGTTAGTTTTCTTTACAATTTAATTAGAATATTAAATAAGTTTCGTTTCATTCGTGGAATATCAATTATATCTAATCACTGCTTAATAGTTTTTGCCATGCATTTACATACTTACATTTCCTGGTTAGTATTTTAATAGTGCATTTTTAAAGGAATGTTAACTATTTTTTTATTAATTAATTAATAGCTCTGAACAATGTCGAACGAAAATAAAAATACCGTAATTCATTCACTGTTAAAAATGAAATATTAGTAATGGCTAATGTTCTAAAAGGGGTCTGAGGGCTCAGTGACTACATCTCTATGCCCCAGTTCGCCGGTCCCATGGGTGTTTGTAGTGATTCAGAATCCACTTTTAAATCGTAGGTCTCGATATAATATGCTGCAGAGGCTTGGCAGACAGATTTGGGCTGACAACCCTACCCGTAAAAAAAGAAACATCTCCTGTCTTGAAATCTGCTAATAGGCAGACAGACTTGGCCCACCATGAGGCTATTGCGCCAATGAAGAAGAAGAAGAATCTTCTGAAATGATCCAAAAATCCAAAATATTAATGGTGACCAATAGAGATGGAATAAAATGTAATGTAATATTAACACTAACTCTTGTTATCTACTAACGTTTTAAATTAGCAAATGACTCTAATTTTAAATTGGAAATAGCTAATGAAGGAGGCTAATTTTTAATGATGCGATTTCGAAAATTGTTTACATTTAGAAACCTTCAAAGTAATATTAAGATTACTTCTTTTAAAAATCATCTTATAATTTTTTACTAAATGTTAGCATTTAAATTGCTTTGAATCGTAGTGGAAAAAATTATATGGTTAAATTCTTATTAGTAAAGTTTTTTTGTTAAAGAAAAGGTATTATGCTGTTTTTGAATGCTGGCTTCTTTACACCTGAGTCATTCGCTATTATAACAATAGATATATAGCAAATTCAGCAATATTCAGGTACTCCACTGCTTCTACAATTGCAGTCACCACATTTGTTGATGAAGACTCACACATAATTTACACTTTCCTCCTTAAGCCCATGTAAGGATATTACAATCAAATGATTTATTGGGTTCATCCCGAAAATATACACAGTGATTCTCGGTTCGAGTTTGAACTTATTCGTATCTGATCTATACATATGAAAATGAAAGAGAATATCATCTTTAATTAATGCCTTTCATAACATAGCATAACGTACGGGGAGACTAGTCCAATTTGGTAATGTATAGGCTGCTCATGAATTAGTATGAACATAAACTAGTTTCTTTGGCATGTTATGAACAATAAACCATACTTTGTAACTGACGATAATAAGAACTTTCTAATCTGTGTTCTAACTGTTAACAAGTCTAAGTTTATTTGCAAGAACGTGTGAGTTTAAACATAATATCATCATCAGCATTGGAGCAACAGCCCCATGATGGGTCAAGGCCGTTTGCCTACTAGCAGATTTCGAGACAGGAGATGTTCTCATTTTACAAGATAGGGTTGCCAGCCCTACGCCCAACGTTCTACAGCCATATTAGTCTAATCTATTCCGAACCACTACAAACATCCATGGCACCACAGGGACTCGAACCCGAAATTTGTGGCACCAAGCACCAAAGTGCTAATCACTCGATCATTATGCCTCCTAAGCATCATGTACTCACTTTAACCGCAGACAACTCACAAAAAACTCAGAAATTATATAATTTGCATTTATTTCATTTCATCATATATTATAAAAATATACTGTACTATAATGAAATTAAATAAGGAATTCGATACGTTATATGACATTAATTTAAGAAACTTTTTATTATTTTGTTTGAATCTTGATCAATTGAGCCCATGATTGATTAGCTAAATTGCTTTCATCTATCAATTTATTTTTCTTTAAAATCACGCCTAAAGTGTTTATTCATAAATATATTTTAATCCATTCATAAGTAGATTTCCTTAAATATTTTGTAATCAATAGTCAGTTGCAGGTACTTATGAATATTAGTACATTCGTAAATATATTGTAATCCATTCAGGGTTGCACATTTAACGCATTATCTAGCACAGGGGTTGACAACCCATGGCCCGCCTTGAATATTTTATCTGCCCGTGAGATTTATCCTACTTTTACAACATGTATTTATTTTATAATGGCCAAAGTAGTGAAAACCAATGTATTAAAAAATACATTATGTGTGCATTCATATATTGAAAACGTAACTGTAGAAATTATGAGAAAAAATTAATTCTGAATTTAAAATAATATTCTTGCATATATATGCAGAAATTGCTTATTTTATTTATGAGTTTACAGTTATGAATTCGAACTCACAATGCGCGCGCATTTCGGAACATCTAATATAACAGGTTCTATATTTCCCTTTAAGTGACATCAGTGACGAAGGTGGCCATCCCTAGATACGTATAGTTTATTGTCTATAGCAGAACAAACCAGACTCTTAGTTGAAGTTGTTAGCGCTTTTGGTTCAATTTACTCCTGCGAATCGTTTTTTTCTAAAATGAATTTCACCAAACACAAAGCACGTTCAAACATAACGGACACTAACCTGCAACACCCATTACGACGTGCAAATACCCAAATGGAGATCGATTTACAAAATCTAATTGGAATAGTGAAGAAATAACTAGTAATATAAATATCACACTAGTAAAATAAATATCTTTTAATGGTTTCATTGTTTTTTTATTTCGTTTATATTAATATATTTTTTATAATTCATTTTTAGTGTTCTATATCTCTTTGCAAAGTGCTTTTAGTATCATTATTATTATATTATCTATGTTTACATGTACGAATAATAGTAAACACAATAGTAATAGCTCATTATGTTTCAATTTTTCATTCCAAAAAAATGTCTATAGTGGGTCAAAATCTAATATGGGGATATATAATTTTATATGCGGCCCGCGGTTTTATGATGCAATTCCAAAGTGGCCAGCAAGATCATTTGGGTGCCTCCCCCCTGATCTATCCTGCATTTTGTTGAGCAATATTTTAAGATGGTTTGTGGAATGTATTGTATGGATGACAAAAATTAAGTAGATAAGGATCTTGCGTCCAAGCCAAAATGTTATTGACAAGGATTCTGATCTTTTGTCTTCAATACATTGAATATGTAAATAAACTGAAAATAAACAATGTCAATAAATTGAAAATATTGAACAAAATATGCTCGAATATTTAAATGTTTGCTTTTTATTGTACTAAAGCTGATGCATGTTTATTGTTCCAATTTTTCATCAAAAGCTGTAAATCGACGACGACGATTTGTAGGTTGACGGAGCTCCTTGGTTGCTGGGTAACCGTAAACTCCTTCTTTGCATCTGAAAGGGAAGTTACTTTAGCTTTAAGCCCATTGCATTAAAAATAAACACTTAATATAGAGATAATAATATATGAAGAAAAGAAGGTTTTTTTTTTCTTTTCAATAAAGTATTTAATAATTATTAATTATAATTTAATAATTAAAATAATAAAGTAAAAAGAAGATTTTGAAGAATTACAAAATGAACGTAGTTTGAAAGAGAACTTAAAAATAAAAATACTTTCAATAGGTTAATCTAATTAAAAAAGGAGTACAAGTTAAAAATAACAAAAACGTTTCAGAGCAGTTTGTTAAGAGAGGATGAACTGGTAATGACGGGGGAAATCTGCGAATCGTGCAAGTTCAGTTAAAAGTGAGCGATAGAAGAGCAGAGCTCTACGTGGCATTGTTAGATGGTTTGGAGCACATACAGTTGGCAAAGATTTGTAGCTTATCAGTTTTATTGTTGGTAGAATTAATTTGATTGATTAAATTTGGAAGATTTTTGATATCAGTGAAAAGGGAAATGAATTCTTTCATTAATATAATATAATTTTGGAATAAGTTGTGATCTTCAATGCCATCTAGTGAACTTGGTTGGTTTTGATTTACAAAAGGTGAAGGAGGTACAGCTGCAGTTGCATTTATGTATAAAAAAATATAATTCAAATGTGGTGAAGCGAGCTGCAAACAAGCATCACATGAAATTATTAGTCTAGAAATTCTGTTTAAATTCCTAATACTGGTTTCAATATGTGATAAACAAAACACTAATTATTAGTCTAGAAATTCTGTTTAAATTCCTAATACAGGTTTCAACATGTGACAAATAAAATACTAATGTCATTAAATGATTTTATTTGGTTTTTTGATAAAACCTCTTGTGCGTTTTTTAAAATAATGTCAGTAACAGGACACCTAATAAATAAACGATATATGGAGTTAAATATTTGATAACCCTGGATTGCAAGAAAGCATTAAATGTTTTTTTTTAGTTACTGTGTGTTGTATTTTAATATGTATATTTTTTTAATTATAATCAAAAAATAAATTTTGTTATGTAATATTCTGAATCCCTTACTTTGAGGAAAGTATTACATTCATATATTCCTCAAATAAAATAAATTCCTCAAATAAATAAACATCAAAAATGACAAATAATGATATTGCATTTAAAAATGAAAAAGAATTTGGGTAGTAACCATAACAAATTAAATTAAGCATTGGTGCCATTAAATTCAGTATTAAATTTTATTTTTATTTTTACTAATATTGAATAATATTTGAATTTTCCAAAACTCTTTGTAATATATATACATATGTGTGTGTGTGTTTGTGTGTGTGTGTGTTTGATGCCTATAAATTTAAGTAAATATTTTTTTACTTTAAGAATTTCTTTAAAAGATAAATAACTAAATCGATTATCAACATGTAAAAAAAAAGTTTTTTGTAGCTAGTACATTGAAACTTATTAGTACCCAGACAACCTTAATCTAAAAATAAATGCAATAAAAGACAATCCAGTATTCAATAAACGAACATTTTATTGTATCTTCTCCTATATTTACACAATTCATACCACTGATTTTATTTCAGGTATGTATCTTAAGCACTATTAAAGAATTTCCAGATGTGTTGAACTTGCATTATAATTCGGATAGCATTACTAGGATTACATTTACCACTTGGCCATGTATCCTCCAGGTCCGACGAGTACATTAGCTGGTGCAATGGGGACAGGGCTGTACCAAGGTGCAGCTGGGGCAGGTACTCCGGGGATGGGGGCTTTGGGGGCCATGGCTGCGAGAGCGGCTGCAGCTGCAGCTGTCCTCCTGTCCACTCCGATGTCTCCAGAGGCTTGGTATCCACCAGGTCCAGCTGAGTACTGCACTGTGCGACGGTCACCGTTGGCGTCAATGTAGCTGTAGCTTCCAGCCACGTTTCCGGCTGAGCCAGATTCCACTCGACTGTGGCCGCCAGCATCGCCAGTCTGATACCCAAAGTTGTAAGCGCCGCCGGCGATATTCATGCCCATGTCAGTGGCCATGGCAACGGTTGCCAAGAATAGGAGAACCAACAACTGCAAATAAAATTATATCATTTCTACTGAGCAAACAACTTATGTAAAATGGTACTATGCTAAGTTAATGGTAATTATGTTAAGATACAATCAAAATTTAAATTTTGAGGATAGCCCTCTTAATTTCAAATTCCTACACCAGCCATTATGATCCATTTTTAAATTATGATTTTCCAGTTATGTCCACAATATCAATGCTGAATTTACTACTTGGCCATATATCTCCCAGGTCTGATTAGCTGTCAAAAAAATGAGTATGAGACTGTACCCCATGCTCTATGACCATGTCATTTAAATACTTATTTCAAGTACTCCTTTTTGATTAAAGAGCAATAATATCTTCACGGATTACTAAGTTTTTATTATTAAGTTTCTTAATTCTTTTAAACATTCATGTTAGTAAATTTAAGAAAATAAAAAAAAAAAATTCTAGGTTTAGATACCTTTACTTCAATTTCATTTTATTTCTTAATTCGATCCCTAATTTTTAAAGGATTTTTGGTTTGAAAGAATTTAAATTGTACAGATTTGCTTTAATTTCAGAAAGATATATTTTTTCAGCGATGTTCATGCCCCTGTGTATTTTAAACAGAATTTAAATAGATCTAACTATGGAAGAAGGTAGCACAAATCTATGCTGATATAAACTACTCGGAATAACAATAAATACATATACAAACATGCATTAATGCATTATAATGCATATAATGTATTAATGTTAAGCTAATAATATTTTGATAGATTAGTAGTAATCGGCCTACTATGAGCTGTCAAACATTTGTTTTAAAACAATTTAGATTAACAGAGAAAATAATATATTGCATTATAAAATATAAATTATAAAACAATATATGTTATAAAATAATATATTATAAATTATATTATATTATATTAAAAATTACTTTTCGTTTTTGCAGGAGAGAAAAATATTGAAGGCAAACAATTCTGTTTGAGTAAGTTTTCGGATAACTGAAAATGAATAGACAGATACAAGTAGTTTTAAAGAAATTATCTTACGAATGAAATAAATAAACTTTTATGGATTACCAGAAAAAATTAAAAATTTAAATAAAGTTACATGTTGCACATTATGTTAAAGGCTAATGACTATTGCAATTATTACATAATTGCTTTTAAATACTTAATTAAAATTCAAAAACTAAGTTTTTTTTTTATCTTTGAATTAAAAATGAACAAGTAATATAAAAAAACATTTTTTTTTAAAGTCAATTCCTACTTTTGTTTCACTATGTTGCAGAAAGTCCTTTAAAATTAATTTTCATTCATTTTTTTAAGCTTATCTGGCGCCATCTATTGGTAGATATATGCAACATAAATTTAAACAAAATAAAATTAATTGATTTAATTTAATGAATGAATTAATGTTTGAAAAAACTGTATTAATATCAAGTGTCATCCACTACAAGTTCAAAAAAAATGTATTTGAACTTGAGTGGATGAATAAGAAGTATTTTATGAACGATTGAAAATTTGAACAAGATATATATAGGGAGCGTGTGAGCTAATAGAAGGAATAGAAAAAAGAGTGATACTCACGAATTTCATGATCACTGTAGAGTGAAGACCTGATAGTAGAATCAGATGACTGCGAATGACCAAGATGGACAAATGACCGCTATTTATACCAACAGATCTTCTCTAATTTACATAGGAGTCAATGATTGAGTCTCGTGATAATCATGTGCAATTTCACGACCAGTTTCTTGGATACAGTCACTCTGCAAGAAAAATTTTTTAAAAATGCACGACAAGGTTACTTGGAATGGACATGCAAAATACTTTTTTTCATTTAGATATATTCACTTGTGATATTAAAAAAAAAAAAAGATGAAGTTCTTCTATGAAGTTGATTTTTTTTTCTCTCCCATTCTTTAAAAAAACTAGTTTAAATAGGTCACAACAGATGCTTAGGAGATGTTTAGGTGTTCTCTTAAATGACAGGGCGTGGTGATGATGAATGTTTATTTGTTGGTAATTAATCCGATACTGGTTGAATTCATAATTAAAATGGGTCAAATCATTTTAATAAGCATAATATTCGTTATTGTTGATAATATGCTTCAAATACTGAAGCTTACTTTCTTTATTAATTAAATGTAAAGATAATATGAAATGTATTAGTAAAATTAGCCACTGTTTTCAGAAAATATTTATCATTTAAATTTGTTTATATATATCAAAATAATATGTATTATAAAGCAAAAAAATGAAAAAAAAAATTCTACTTTTTTTTTCCTAATATAGAGAGAATTTGAGATACTACTGTGCCCAAAAAGTAGGACCAATTATTATTTTTTTCAAAAACTCTTTATTTATTCTTCCAAATTTATTTCATCGCCTTTAAAGTAATCCTCTCCGGACACAATGCACTTATGGCAACCTTTTTTCCGATTCATGTTTACAATTACTCATCCTGAGAGGAAATGTCTTTATTTTAGGCTTAAAAATGGAATTCTTCCACGAATCTTTAATTCGATGTCTTTAAATGTGTTAATTATTGAATGTGTATCTGGTGTTTGTGAGCATGTAAATAAAGCTGCGAGTTCTTAAATCTCAACCCAACCCCACCCAGATCCAACTACACTACAAAAGTATATTTGTTGATGTTAGTAAAATTATAAATAGAATTGAACAGATTGGCTAGATTGAATAGAATTTGTCATTATCATTGTATCATCTTATGTTAAAAGAACACCATTAATATTAAAAATAAAATAATTTCTTCCGTGCCTGTTTTATTTTATGCATTAAAAATTTTGCGATTCTATAGCATTTCATGTAAATTGAATCTTATATTGAAAAATACCTTTTATGCGATATAAACAAGATAAAAATACCTAAAATCATCTATATTTATTTTTTCCAAGTTGTACTGCCCTTACTGCTAAATCTATCATTTAAAAAAAAATCAATTAATTGATGAGATTAAATCTTTGATTATTCAATAATAATTATTTATCTTTCTACATAATCATAAATTTAAAATTATGTAACTTTACTTTGGATAATAATGCATGTGAATCCAACACTTGGTATTCTATGTTTTTAATGAGAATTTTTAAATTTTTTACTTGCACCTTATCAAAAAAGCACAGATAGAGAAATGTTTTAAAAGCAAATGCTATTGTTGTTAAAAAAGAAATTTCTCAAAATGATTTTATTCGTTATCAAGAAATGAACAGATGTGAGCAGTGCAGTCCCTTTTCACATGAATATCCTGATAATAAAAAAACAAGTATAAAAACAGTGTTATTATGTTAACTTTTTGTTTTAAAACAACTAGCATGATGAGAGCAGCTGTTTTTTTGCTGTTTGTGGCTGTGGTTTACGGCAAACCAGGTAGGAATCGGGATTATAAGAATTTATGAATGGCCATTAAGATATTTAATGTAGCTTATATTAATAAAGTAAAGATTTATTTAAATAAAATTTTTAAAAAATGAAAAATCATTAATTATGTTATCTTTTCTCGGTTAAATTTCTGATGAATAGCCGAAATCAAGAATCCTATGATTAACGATGGACTCTTTGAAGGAGATATCATGGGAATAGATCCCGATGAGGTAATTTTTATGCCAATAATTTTTGCTTCAAAAATGTTTAAAAATATTTTAATAATATTTTTAATTTATTATTAACAATAATTTTTAATTATTATTTTTTTAAATGTTTTTTTCAGATATAAATATAATTTTTTTTTATAATTTTTTAAAAATATTTTAGATATAAATATAAATTTTTAATTATTAATTTTTAAAATCATTTATTTCAGATATAAATTATTAAATAATTAATTTTTAAAAATATTTATTTCAGATATAATTATAAATTTTTAATTATTAATTTTTTAAAATTTTTATCTCAGATATATTAATTTTTAATTCTTAATTTTTAAAAATATTTATTTCAGATATAAATATTAATTTTTAAAAATAGATATAAAGATAAATTTTTAATTATTTATTTTTAAAAATATTTATCAGTTAATATGGGATAGAGATATTTATTATTTGAATTTGTTTAAATTATCTTGTGATCCCATAATCTTTAATTTATCTTAAATATTTCGCTAATAATAGTTTGTTATGGCCTAATAATGGTAGCTGTAAAAGACATAATGCCTAATTAATTTTTTATGAGTTGCTATTTGATCTTTAATAATTTTGTTGTCATTATACGCTTCTGTTCATTAAAATTGCTAACCAAAAAAAAAATATATATATATATATGAAATAATAGAACTAAATTTTTCTACGCATGCGTTACAGTGAAAAGAAGATATTATTGTGCATTTTTACTGACAGCACGATGTCAACTTTGACAAATCAGATTACCGATCGAGAATGATTGACAGCAGAGAATCAATCAATCAGTATTGAATCAATCACTCTCGATAGCTAATCTGATCCGTCAAAGTTGAAAAAATGGGGGGCAAATAGTTAAATGGAAAAGCTCCCTCACAATGAATTTTGAGGTACAGATCATAAGTATTCAGAGTAGACATATTTATCAGCAATAACATCCCCACTTAGGCTTGGATTCAAATAAGATTTGAATGCCAGAAAGGGTTCCATGCTGTTTTAAATTTACACCAGAGTTTATCAGTCGTAATCATTGGTTGGCAAGTTGTGGCAGTAAAAATTGATCAATTGCTTTCTTTGATAAAAATTGGTATTTTTGATATAAAACAATGCAACTGATGTAAATTAGCCACAAAAAATTGGCCACATAACAGGTTTGAAAAGCGGAAAGAGCAAGAAAGCGGTCAAACACCTTTTGTATAGAAGAAACATGAGGTCGTACATTAAACTTAACATGCAGTTTCTTATACCAAATGTAGCATCTCTACATTGAGAGCACCATTACATGTGTCTACTGAAACGTCTTTGGAAGATGCAGCAACAGAAGCTAATAGTTCTAGATTCGCAAACGTCATTGCATTCTCAATGCTAAAATTTCTATTTACCAAAGGTCGAATTGCAGACTGGGAATCAATAAAGAACACAATGAAAAGAAAATAAGAATTAACTTGACAGAAAAAACAAGTAATATAAAAAAAAAAATTTAAAGTCAATTCCTACTTTTTTTTCACTCTATTGCAGAAAGTCCTTTATAAATAATTTTCATTCATTTTTTTAAATTTACCTGGCGCCATCTATTGGTAGATATATGCAACTTAAATCTAAAAAAAATATAATTAATTAATTAAATTTAATTACTGAATTAATATTTGAAAAAACTGTATTAACATCAAGTGTCATCCACTACAAATTCAAAAAAAATGTATTTGAACTAGAGTGGATGAATAAAAAGTATTTTATGAACGATTGAAAATTTGAACAAGATATATATAGGGAGAGTGTGAGCTAATAGAAGGATTTGAATAAAGGGGACAAAAATCATAAATCAGCAACAAATTGTTCTGTGGATATTTTTAGTGTTATAGATATGTGAGAAACACTTACACATGATACCAACAACAGTTGAGAGGTGGTCGCATTTGTTGGAAGCCTTCTCTAATGGGAAGCTTTTATCATTATGGAGTAATGATTTTAGGATCATTTCATCAGGAGGATTAGGATAGGATAGGATAGGAGGATTAGGAGGATAGGATTTTTTCATCATTTTGGAGTAATGATTGACTATTTCACTATTTTGAAAGTAATACTAAATTAAAGTAGCACAAAATGAAAGACTGCAACAGTAATATTTTAATAAGAAATGCTTTTAGAAATTTTTTTTAATGTTTTTTTTTTCAGGATAGAAATGCAGTTCCCAGAGATTCACAACGATGGACTAATGGTGTAATCCCATATGAAGTGGATCCTTCCTTATGTAAGTGCGATCGAAACTTTTTTGGGGGGGAGGGGGGGGAAGGGTACATTGAAAATCCTCACTTGCTCAAAATTCTCACAAGTTGCATAAGTAACTGCATGTAACTTATTTGAACATCATATCAGAGAGAAACAGAAAATTCCTACAAAGCAGCTTGATAATCCTTACAAGAGACTTACACAAGCTATCGTAATCATAATCAACTTTTTTAAATTGACGCCAGTAAATAATTGAATGAGTAGTGATTTGTAAGTTAGATTTTACCAATGACATAATATTTAACAAGAAATTAAGTATAGTGTGAAAACTATTTCATAAATTTTCCCCGAATAATGTCTGTGGATTTAGTCAGTTAGTACGTTGGGCTTACGATCTGGGGAAGAACTCATAAAAACTCACAAAAGAGTCGAACTAAAAACGCGTTTATTTTTGTAGCAGGGTTTACATTTGAGGATAGAAATTTTGTAAAATCTCTCTTGGTTATGTCAAATTCTTGACTGAATTTCAGATCTTAAATTGGATTCCTTGATTTCCCATAATATGTGAACAAAAAATAAGCGCGATAGAAGAAGTGCTGAACATAGAGAGAGGGGCTACGCACCGTTGCCACAGCTTGGGAACAAAATTTCAATAAAGGTTACTTGCTTACTACAAAAAAAGTACTATCTTTGCAATCCTTGTGTTCTTTTACATGTAAATTTTTTTTCTATTGTATAATACAGTAGAGCCAACGGCCGTACCATGGTGAATATACCGGTTCTCGTTAGATCACCGAAGTTAAGCATCATTGGGCGCGGTCACTACTTGGGTGGGTGACCACTTGGGGAACACTGCGTGCCGTTGGCAAATTTGGGACCTGAATGGCCGAGTGTCTAGCGCTCTGGCGCTCGGTGCCACAGGTTTCGGGTTCGAATCCCGGCGGTGCCATGGATGTTTGTAGTGGTTCGGAATCCACTTTAAGCCGTATGTCCCGGTCTTCTATGACTGTAAGACCGTCACGGAGCAAAAGTCAGGCTTCTACCTACGGGTGCTCCATCACAACAGAAGCTGCTTCCTTCCCCTTCAATCATGAGTCTATATGGGCTTGTGGGCTTGGTCAGCCAAGTGGGATAAGAAACAACAACAACAAACAACATAATACAGTTAAATTGTATTTTTGTTTTTTTTTATCTAACTATAATTGGGGAGGGAGGAGAGAATGACTAAACTGTGCCCCAGGTTTCGGGTTCGAGTCCCTGTGTATGCCGTGAATGCTTGTAGTGGTCCGGAATCCACTTTAAACCGTAGGTCTCTGTATAGTATGACTGTAGAGCGTTGGGCGTAGGGCTGAAAACGCTACCCGTTAAAAAGAAAACATCTCCTGTCTCGAAATGTGCCAGTAGGCAGTTGGCCTTGGCCCACAATGGGGCTGTTGCGCCAGCGAAGAAGAATCTAACTATTATTAGTTAATTTATAAAGTGGCAATTCATATAATTTGATACATTTTCCTGTGAATCTACGTGTCACCACTCATGAATCCTGTGAATAGTAGACATGGATGTTTGTAGTGGTTTGACATCCACTTTAAGCAATAGGTCCCGGCCTAATATAGCTGTTGTTCGTAGGATTGACAATCGTATCCCGTAAAAAAAAAAAAAAAGAAAGCATCTCCTGTCTTGAAATCTGCCATTAGGCAATCGACCATGGCCCACAACTGGGCAGTTGAGCCAGCGAAGAAGTATTAAACTCGGGCTCAAATTCCGACGGTGCCTTGGATGTTTGTTTATGGGTATAAATCAGGGATGGCAAACTACGGCCCGCGGGCCAACTTCGTCAAGGTTCTATCCGGCCCGAGGGATAGCCCGCAATCTAACAATCATCTCAAGCAGTTGTTTCTAAATATGCAAAAGTTAAGAGTTTTACAAAATCATTATCGACAGTAAGTTTCCCAAATTTAATATCTCGCTTCCAAGAAATTAGTGCTATGTTTTCTCCATCTTATATATGTGAACAAGTGTTTTCAATTATGTACCTCAGAAAGAATTATTTCAGAAGTAGACTGACAGAGGGGCATTTATCATCGTTCCTTAGAAGCAGTACACCTCACTTCGAACCTCAATAGAAGGAACTTTTAGAAATGAAATCGCAATTTCATTCCTCTCATCAACATATTTAAATTGTAATACTGGTATATTGTTTTTAAAATTTTAGAAAAATTTATCTTGGCCCGCCAAACTTTTTTTTTTTTTCGAAATTTTGGCCCGCGACCGAAAAAGTTTGCCCATCCGTGGTATAAATATTTTCATATCATGTGCTTAATATGAAGCAAAGTGAAGAATTCGTAGTTTTCTCTTGACTTTTGCAGACGGCATCTGGGAGCTTCTGATGAAATCCATCCGCCACATCGAAGACAACTCCTGCCTCCGTTTTGTGCAGAGAACCAACGAGAGAAACTACATCAGGATGTACAAAGGAGAAGGGTAAGAGTCCCCCTGCATGGATATGATACCATAGGCTTCAGGTTCGAATCCTGCCGGTGGCATGGATGCTTGTGAGTGGTTCGGAATCCATGTTAAACTAACGGTCCCCGTCTAATTAGCCTAAAGTGTGTAAAAAATAAACATCGAGCGACAAACCAAACCTGTATAGATATGAATTCTCTAACAATCTTTGGCCGAAAAAGAAAATCATATTATATTAAAGAAGACCATAATTTGTAATTTTAAAATTGCTTATAGAATTATGATTATACTACAATGCAAACCTTCCATATAAAGACAAATTTAAAAATTCATATATAATGCTTGTATAATTTGTTTATTTTCCTTTTTCTGATTCCCTCCCATGTGGGCTTGCGAATAGCTTCTTCTTCCAATCTGTTAGCTTCAGAGGTTCATTCCATGACTTTAGCCAGAGTGAATACCTCTTGAGGTCGCCACCCATTCATGCATGGTACGCCGCTAAATATCCTGGTGTGTCCATACAGTGCTCCCTGTCCTAGACCTGCTCAGACGGTTTTAGCTAGACTAAGGACTGGCCACATTAAGAGTTTGACCTTCAGTGGAGCCGAGAAGACATATGCCCTTTGTCATTGTTCGACCATCGCATCTCCCTCTCATCTCATAGATTGTATTGGTGCCTCTGTGAGGCAACTGTTGAATGAGGGGGGAGGACTGTTTACGATCTATTGATGCAGCATGATCTACTGGACTTGGTTTAGGATTCTAAATCAAGGGATAAACAACAACAAAACAACATTATTTTCTGAATAATATTGGTATATTCATAGAAAATCGCATATAAAGGAAATAGAAGAGAGTATACTTTTAATATAAATAACTTATTCTTTACAAAAATGCTTTCATTCATTTTGCAAAAATCCATAAAAGCAAATACAATTTGAGGCTGACTTAAATTAGCAACCGGACTTGTGCCACAGTGGCAACGTATGCAGCTAGCATGCAGGAGGAACCGAGGTTCGAATCCGCTAGCTACAGAGTTATAATCACTGCTTTTTGAAACGAGAACACACGATTGCTAACAAATATGTAAAGCCTTGATAGAGTTTTCCAGTATAAAACTATGTAGTAAGGGGAAATTATCCAAAAAAGTCTTCCTAAAAAACGCTGTCATCATCTGGCGTGTGAGCTTTTCCAACACCTCCTAGATATATTGTTTTGGGTTTGAGTTCCGGCGGTGCCATGGGTGTTTTTAGTGGTTCGGAATCCACTTTTAAACTGTAGGTCCTGGTCTGTTTAGCCTAAAGCGTGCATAAGATGACCGTAGAGCGACGAACCAAACCTAGATACATTGGTATTTCTTGAGATATATAAGTGGTACACGAGGCCCGATGCTTTTCAACCGAGAAGGAGAACCTAAATTGATAACTGCCTAATCTAGAATAATAAGTGAGTATTGAGAATTTAATTGAATAAAACTATGACGCGCTATTTTTTGTAGGTGATTCTATCAATCCCATGACTGCTGAAACTGGTCTTATAATAATATGATTTTTGCTTCATGGATTGGCGGTCATTATAATACATTGGCATACTTCAGCGACTTTCGTACTTAGTTGTGCTTTGTGTGTCAATCCTCAGTGTCCAGTGGTGGGGACGGACATCCCATGAGTAATCTACTCATGGATGGAGGGAAAGGCGCAGCTTCTGTTGTGATGAAGCCTCCGTAGGTAGAAGTCTGACGTGGCTCAGTGTTGCTGAAGAAGGAAGCCAGTGCCTCGCGGGAGGACTTTTAGAGGGAAACTAAACAGCATTTGCTTTTCTTATGGGGAGAAAATTCAGGAAACTCCCACCAGGTTGTCCACCTCCCAAGGCAACTTCCTGAACATCCCAAAAGCCACCGAATGTTCTAGATGTCGTTTTTGAAGTGTGTTAAGAGTTTTTTCAAGCAGTGTCTACATCAAAGCCTCCAGCGGGTTGATCCTCAGACCTAATGCTCAGCAGCGACGCATGTTGCCACTGAGCTACGAGTCGGACATTTGATGTTCCTGTAATATGAATACGGTGACTAACATTATCTTTGTGATTTATAAAACACCAGAGACTATAATATACTAAATATTACTACACATACAGTATAATTTAGGATTTGTCAACATTTTCAATGGATGGCCTTATGAAAAGGCACATAATCACAATCTTACATCATTCATTCAATCTGAGAAAAAAAAATATATTTACAAATAAACTGAAATTCGTGAGTGGATTTCATCTTTTTAAAGCGACAAATGATTTGTAAAAATTTGATTGAAAGTGATTTTATTGAAGATTTTTTTTTTTACTTTGCTTTTGTATTCATTCAGGTGTTGGTCCTTCTGGGGTATGTTGGGCAACGGCGAACAGAAGTTATCTCTGGGAGACGGTTGTGAATATTTCGGCACTGTCGTCCACGAATTTCTCCATGCTATAGGCTTCCAGCATGAGCAGAACAGATCGGACAGGGATGATTATCTCAACATCCACTGGGAGAACATTATTGAGAGTATGTATATCCAGTTTCTAATTTTTTTTTCTATACAGATTCTAAAGAGGAAAAAAAATATATTATCTCTGCTACGAAATTAACCTAAAGGCCATCAATTAAATAAATTATAGCTTAAAAAAACTAAAAAACGCGCTTTTAGAGTTAACCAAACTAAAAAGTAAAAAATAATTGTTAACGTAAGAATGAAATTACTGACGAGAAAATGAATGTCATAGCTCTAAAGGCGCGGGGTGCTTGATGTCAATCGTTATAATTTTTCACTAGTTTTCCGTAATACAGAGTTAGTTTTAAAATGTTATACAAAGCACCCCACGCTTTTAGAACAGCGACATTTATTTTCTCGTCAGTCATTTTATTCTTATGTTAACAATTATTTTTTACTTTTTAGTTTGATTAACTCTAAAGGCGTGTTGGTGGCCAAGTAGCTAGCGCTCTGGCCTTTGGTATCCCAGGCTTCAGATTCGAATCTTGGCGGGGCATGAATGTTTGTGAGTGGCTCGGAATCCACTTTAAACTGTAGGTCCCAGTCTGTTTAGCCTAAAGTGTGCACAAGATGACCATAGAGCGACAAATCAAACCAAATTAAAAGCGTGTTTTTTAACTATAATATTTAAATGAGGTCTCGGTACGGAAGACTGGAACTATATAGCTCTTACAATAATTTAATTGTGAGTAAAAGAAAGGCTAAATGCGAATATGTCGAGCCAACCTGGATTCGAACAGGGAATCTCCTGATCCGTAGTCAGACGCGTTATCCGTTGTGCCACTGTTCCACGTAGGGTTGAATGTCTTAGGTACTTTCATTCTACATGAGCTAAATTGCTCTTCATAAGTTAAGATAAAATCACTCATCCTGGCGATCCTAATCATGATGAGATAATAAACTTATCAAAATATTTTATAGTCGTCGGTCCTTGATAAGTCTACAACGTTAAAATTAAATCTGATTGCTTAAAGTAGGGCAAACTCGAGCCCAAAGAGTCAGTTACAAACAAACAAACATACAGGTGAAACTAATAAAAGCGTATTAAAAGAGATGAGTTTTTTTTTTCAAAATTCAAAAACTTTTAAATATTATTCGAACATTTGAAATTTTCTCGTCTCGAAACCTATGGCACTGAGCATCAGAGAGCTATTATAAACATTTCATTATACAAAAATTATGAATAAAAGCATGAAAAGGAAGCAGGTGGGAGAACCATCTGGATATTTTGCACAATATTTTTTCTTATTGAATATCGGTGGTACTGCATTTATGTAGGTAACAAATAACCTAACAGACGGACGATGGTGTGAAGACATTGTCTTCTGGAAAGACTTTTAGATGTATCACAATTTATGAGTATGTATGTGTATTTATGTGACGTATTTGTATTCGTATGAAAGAAAACCTAGAAAATTTCCATCAGATAACCTGAGTGTTGAGGCGAAACTCTTTATACACGTTGTCACAATCACCATCTAATTTCCTCGATTTTAACGAGGCCTGATAGCCAATCTCAAACAATTAAAGACGTTCTTAAACAATTGCAAAGAAACTTTTCTTAACAATTGCAAAGACTTTAAAAATCTTTTCAATCTGAAACAATTAAAGACAATCTTAAGCAATTCGAAAAGAACTTCTCTTAATAATTGAAAACACTTTATAAATATTTGCTATCTCAAACGATTAAAGACAATCTTAAACAATTGCAAAGGGACTTCTCAAAGATTCCCATACGGCCTGATGGCCAACTGACTAGCACTGTAGCTTTATTGGTACCACAGGCTTCAGTTTCGAATCCTGGCGGTGCATGGATCTTTGTGAGTGTTTCGTAGTCCACGTTAAACTGTAAGTATCGGTGTAATTAGCCTAAAGTGTACGCAAAATAATCGTACAGCGACCAACCAAACCAAATCTCGTTTTTGAAAGTAGAGAATCGCTAGCTGCGCATAAATTCGCTGTCACTGATTTCCATTGACAACGAGGCAAAATATAATAATTGTAATATATATATATATATATGCATATATATTTAATTTCAGAATGGTATTATGCATTCAACAAACTTCTGCCCGAACAGCACAGGTTGCTCACACCTTTTGATTATGACTCGGTGATGCTGTACGGAGAGAAGTCTTTCAGCAAGCAGTGGAACCTGAAGGCCATGACGGCGAAGGACGGACGATTCCTGGACGAGGCTTACAACAAGCCCGGGATGTCTGCTTCTGACATCAAGAGATTGAATATGCTGTACAATTGCCCTAATCAATAAAGTTTGTGATGTGTGATTAAATATGTATTCCTAAATGAATTTATCGCGTCTAAGCTAGAAAAATGCATTAAAAAATCAGTTTTGTTTAAATTAAATTTAAACTGAGAATATTAAGATTAAATTGAATCTGTACTTAAATACATTTCTACTTTTTTAAATATGACAAATATAATAAGTGACTTTTGAAAAACTATATCTTGTAACCATTCTTTCTCCTACACATTGGCCAAAGCACCCCCTGTGAAGGTCAGAAGAAATGGTCAGTTGGCCTCAGACTGCCACCCGGAGAGGAAGTATATTTCGAGCATCCGCGCAAACCTGAGTATCGAGTTTTCGACTTGGAAATGGAATCCTTTCACGAATTTATAATTATATATCTTTAAATATGCATGTATATCGTGTTTGGGAGTATATAAATAAAGCCGTGAATTCTCAAACATGTGTTTCAACCCAACCAGATCCAGTTACAATCTCATTGCACAACTCTACGCAATACAATTTTTTCATATCGTAGTTCATATCGTAAAGAGAAAATAATTTACAGATTTTTTGGACATTTAAAAGATAGTATTGTATTGTATAGAGTAGTATAGTATTATATTGTATAGATTAGTATTATATTGTATAGAGTAACAAAATATAAAAAGAAAATAATTTACGAATAAAATTTTCAAAATGCAAATAGATTATAAAGTTTTTTAATATTTTAAAGAAAAGTTTATTTCAGAATAAATACTAATACATATATCAAAAGAGCAATAGCATTTAATTATATATTTTTTTCAATTATTTCGTTTAAAACACTTATTTAATAAATATCCATTTGAATTATTCACTGCGGATTCATTTTAATTAATTAACATCAATTAAAACGAATCCGCAGAGAATAAATTTAATAATAAATTAATGACAAAATTGTTGCAGCTCATTTTAACAGATAAAAACATATTTTTCAATGAAACTACACATCTTTTTCTTATTGTTGTTCAACTATATAACTAACTGAACATTGGCCATATAAAAACGCATTTATAAACTTAAATTTTAACATACTTTGTGCCATTTTTCAATCATTTTATTAAGTTTAATATCATTATAAATATCGTTTGGTTTTCATGATTGGTTTTCATGAATCACGTGAGATAAATTTCAAAATACGTGCAGAGAATAACATATTATTCATTTAAAAATTATTACTGGTTGTTACTAAAAATGGTTCTTTTTCAATTCATTCTATTAGCTCACACTCTCCCTACATATATCTTGTTCAAATTTTCAATCGTTCATGAAATACTTTTTATTCATCCACTCAAGTTCAGATATATTTTTTTTTTAACCTGTAGTGGATGACACTGGATGTTAATACAGTTTTTTCAAATAGTAATTCCTTCATCAATTTTAATTAATTTATTTTAGTTTTTTTTAGATTTAAGTTGTGTATATCTACCAATAGACGGAGCCAGATAAGCTTAAAAAAATGAATGAAAATTATTTGTAAAGGACTTTTCTGCAATAGAGTGAAAAAAAAGTTGGAATTGACATTACAATTTTTTTTTATATTACTTGTTTGTAATGATTATTGGAACCAGAAAAAAAAAGATAGATAAACATTTTGATTGAATTAATACTGATAAATTTAAGAAAAAGTTTTTATAAAGGTAAATATACTTTTTAACAAGTGTAATTAAAATTACTAGCATGGAAAAAACTATAAGTTACTCATAAGTGATTATCTTGTATTATTGAATCACTAAATAAAGCCCAAATCAGACTAATCTCTTACGTAAAAGTATTAAGAATGAAATTCCAAAGAATAGTTAAAACATAATTCAGATATTTGATGACAATGAATATTCGCACATTTTAACATTAACGTTTATGTTAAAAATGAAGTATCCATATTTGGGAATTAGTTGTATTTATCCATATTTTGTGAAATAGCCAAATGAACAATTATATCTTCCATGTCCTAATTTAATTTGAAAAAATTGTTTTCATGTGAAATGCCTGGACAAATTAGAGAACTTAATAACCTTTCAAAAACGTTTTTGTACTTAAATAATGACTTCAAAATCATATTGGAATACCTTACCTTTAACCACCGAATCGAAGCTTTATGTAGCAATGGCATAATTCGCATAGGCACTTGATTAAATGGAAACCATACAAGAAAGTTGCAGAGAGTAGAATATAGGGGTTGGAACGTATGCGAAAACACAGTGCCGACATAAACAGTATTTGTAGGCAAAATTTTCAATCTTATGCAAACAAATTCTAAGTTTGTCAATCAGTAAAAAATTGTAAGAAAATAGTGTAAATTATTTAAATATACTTTTTAATGTGTAATTTTTGGATATAATTAAGTAAATTTCCTTTTTATTTCTATGCAATTAGTATACTTAACAATGTCGATAATTAAAAAATTTGAAACTATTAATAGCTATTCATAGTTAACTATTTTTAAGAAAAATCATTTTCATCATTTTACAGTACGGATAACTGGCATTATTCTAATTTTTAGTTTATAAAATGGAATTAACGCTGAATTTTAAAGAACTTTAACTTCAAACCTGAAGGCATGAAACTGTCTAGAGAAGTGTTCTTCTATGGGCACCAGCAAAATAAAATGCTCTCTTTTAACTAATCCAGAGATGGTTTACCTTAAATTACAATGACAAAAATGTGCATGTAGCTTAGGCAGAGCCCACCATAATAATGCTGCATCTACTGTATGTTCTTGAAGTGACGAATAACTTCAAATAGATATGGCCATCATTTGAAAACATGCAATTGATATAACAGTAATATGAGGTTCATTAGATATTATAGTGCATTACAAAGTATGACTGATATTAAAGTAGGCGTTCATGAATCTGGTACGACCAGTAGCACTGCAGAGCCGGATTATGCAAAGTCAATACAGTTTTTTAACTGTGATATCAAAGGTAAATCTAGTGATTTAAAACTTAACTTGGAAGGACTGTAAACCACTTTAAGGATTGTAAACTTGATTAAAAACCACTTGAAGGACTGTAAAAATTTTTAAATATGTACTTATTTATTGTGTTTACGCTCATTCTGAACCTCAGTAGACAATATGAATATTCGACAAAGTTTTTTCATTATTTTGCTTCTACAAAATTAAGTTCACGCATTAATTGAATTAAATGTTCTTATATTAAAAAAAAACACAGCACAAAAAAAAAAATTAGCACTGTGTAATAATAATTAAAACAAGTTGTGACAACCAATCTTGAGGAGGAAGTCTGTTGGGAGTCTTACTTTTAAAAATTAAATACCTCGTTTTTACATTGGATATCTACAAAAAAAATTGCCATGAATTACAACAAATTTATGAGGTCTCTGCAGAATTACAATTTTTACGCAATATTGAAATGTAAAACTGGATAGTTACGATAGCACTGGAGCGAAAATGGCGAGCAAGTTCAATAAAAAAAAAGTAATATAAAAAAAAAAAATTTTAAGTCACCCCTACTTTTTTTCACTATATTGCAGAAAAGTTACATAAATAATTTTCATTCATTTTTTAAGTTTATCTGGCGCCCTCTATTGGTAGATAAATGCAATTTAAATTAAAAAAAAAATTAATTAATTAAATTTTAATGTGAATGAATTAATATTTGAAAAAAACTGTATTAACATCCAGTGTCATCCACTACAAGTTCAAAAATGTATTTGAACATGAGGAGGAATAAAAGTATTTTTGTGAATGATTGAAAATTTGAACAAGATATATATATATAGGGAGATTTCTCGAAATAAAACAAAGATAGAAAGAATTGAATAAAACAAACGTGCCGAAAAAAAAAAAAAATAGCAAAAGTGCCGGAACATCGAATGCCGGATTAAAGAATCTTTACTGTGCTAATATTAATGCAATAGTATCTTGCTATGGAATTAAGCCAATTTTGATATACGCCCTATTTGAACTAAAATTTATTTGGTATAACATTTTAGTTGGTTTATTTGGCGTTATGTTTGGAACAGACTTTCAAAAGACGTTAAATCTTGTGATATTCAACCACATTCAAGTAAAGAAAAAAGAGACATAAAAAAGAAACAAATGAAATTGTAAGATGTCATTTATGACTTTACAATCAATTACAACAAATTAACCTTTACAATCCTTTTCAATGTATAACAAGAACAATTTTTTCATGAAATTGGATGAATCCATTTCCCTTTATTTTATAGGAAAAAATTAGTTTGGTATATGTCATTTATTATGCATCTGAATTATAATATCCTTGGAATGCATGAAGGTACATATATTAAAAGAAGTGCTGAAAAATTTGTTTTGTTTTTAAATATTCAAAAAGAACTGGTAACGATAACATATTAAATATATAGTTTACTTAATAAATAATCAGAAATTTTTTTAAAAAAACGTCTGATAAAGATTTTCATAACGAAAAATAAAGTTAAAAAATAGAAAAACAAGCAAATGCAGTTAATCAGATTCGTACATATTCTATTTTGCATTTGTAATCTATTTTGTATTGATAATAAATATGTAAAACACTTCCTATTAAGTTCATTTTTGAAACATTGTTCTTCAAAATTATCTTGCGTATAATATACATGTACGTGGCATTTGTCTGTTGTTTCAAAATTACACATTTGTTATGTTTCTTGACAGAGATTTGTAACCCTATCACACTGCGACAGGTGTCAGTTAATCACTTCATTTTCCCATGATTATCATACTGGATAGCCTTTATGTATAAAACAAAGTTGTTCTTTAATTTGGGGGCATTTTTCACTCAAAAGTAAGCAAATATGAGGGCAATCATTTTTTTCACTGCTTGTAGCTGTAGTATACAGCAGTCCAGGTATGCTGTCTTTATACATTAATACCGAAATATTTTAGTGAGGTTAGTATTAAAAGTTTTTGACTTAGTTTTATATTTTTTTTATATTTTTAAGAAAGCAATTTCTGATTTCTATTTAAACTATGTTTTAATTGTGTGTATTTATTCATATAGTTATTTTCACTAATCGATCACATGCACTGAACAAAAAAAAATGTTTTAACCTAACAAAATCATTTTAAGGCCCAAATTGTTAATCAAAATTATACATTTTTTTGACTAATAAGCCCTAAAAATGCATAATTTGAGATAACAAAAAATTTTGATAAATTTTGTTTGATATAAGCTAATTAGAAATTGATTATAAAACAAATAATCGAAAGAAAGTTTTATAATCAATATAAATGAATATTATAATCTGCAAATGAACAAATGACATTTTTTTTCCGAAAGTACTAACACAATTTTTTTATATACTACTTTAGATAATTTATATTTAACCAACAAATGTGATGTATTTTTATTGGACAATTTTGAAGAGAAAATGAATAGGGAATGCATCATTTTTTTTCCCCAATTCATAATATTACTATAAATATCATTAAAAATTATTATAAATTCTTCATCTATTGTTTATTCTTTTTATTACTTTTAATCAAAAGGACATTTAATAGCTTTCCTTTTTAAATTTTATTAACATGTAACTTTTTAACTTAAAATACATAAGCCTAAAAAAATTTTAATTTTATAAGGATGAAATTTTTGAAAAACGTCAAATTTTCATATTAACAAAAATATCGGAGTTGTTGGACAATTTATAACATCGATTATTTGGATAACTAAATTGCTAATCTTAATTATCAAACCATTTTTTATAAAGAAACCAGATAATTATCAAATCATAATAGTAACTTTGATTTTTTTATATTATCAAAGAAATAACAGTTTTAAGATGAAATCTCTATCAAACGTAATGCTATTTTTAAGGAAAAAAATGTTTTTAAAAAAAAAATGTAGTATTTTTGAGTTAAGATGTTCCATTTTAACTCTTGGATTTTAAAGAGTAGAAAATGTATTGTTAGAAAAAATTAAAGGAATAGAAACAAGTTTATTACTCTAAAAAAAAAAAAATGTTAAATAAAAAAATGTTTAATTATTTAAAGAATATAATTAAAATTTCAATATCTCAATTGCATATTTAACTTTAGATTACTGGTAATTTTACTACAATTATTTTAATTTTGAATGATTTTTTTTATTTTACCCATCTTTTGAATTATGAATAACACTAAGAAAATATTCTCATTCATATAATGTGGAAAAGTCAGTAATCATGCTGCCACAATTACTAAGAAATTGTGGCAACACACACACACACACACACACACACACATATATATATATATATATATATATATATATATTATTCTTTGTTACTGATAAATATAATATTTTTTGATATTTAAGTAATCTCTTCTTTAAATAAAAATATAAAATAATTTTAATAAAAATCAAAAATTTTCTTTATTAATAGATATTTTCTTCCCTCATTAGTATAATAGCTCTCTCTTTCTCTCTCTTTCTTTCTATATATATATGCATAAATAATCAGAATACATATATATATTATGTATAGTTATATAGATAGAAAGAATCGATAGACATACTTTTTATAATTTAATAAAAGGTTTATTAAATTACCCTATAATAGCCATTGTTCATAGTAATTTAATTTTGAAAGGCATAAAATATGTAACCATTGTATAATTTTAAACTATTTAAGGAAAAAATATTCAATATCTTTTTTTACAGTAGCAGAAATTGTAAAAATTTCTCAAACTAATGCTATTTGTATTTTTTTTTATCCTTGATTGATTTCATAGAAAATTATAAGCCTTATTAATAACATTTTATTTATATTTAGTTACTTTTTATTATAATATTTTTTTTATTTTTTTTATTTGTATGAAATTAGAATACTTTTTTTTTATTTTATCAACAAAATTGTTTATTCCATGCCATTTTGATAACTTCAATCCAAAGCCAAAATCCGGGATCCCATGATCAATGAAGGGCTCTTTGAAGGAGACATCGTGGGAATTGATCCCAATCAGGTAATTTTCTACAATTAACTTGTACAGTAACAAATTATTCTATGTTTGATATTTTAAGGAAAATTGATAATCTTTTTTTTAAAATTGACAGGACAGGAATGCAGTGCCCCGCGACTCTATGAGATGGACAAATGGCGTCGTTCCATACGAAGTGGATGAATCACTATGTGAGTAATGACGATCAAAATGTTTAATAATTTTAAAATAATGAAATGATTGTGAGTAACGATGAAAAGAGTCTTTGTTGTAAAAATTCAGTCCTTTTTTTTTTTGCTAAACAATTAAAATGTTTAATTGTTTAATTAAATTTTACTACCGCTAAGCAATTTAAATGTTATTACACAAAAAAATCATAATAAAGATAAAAAACAATATAAAAGCAACTATAGAATCATCTAAAGAGCAAGAAACTTTTGAACTTGTTCGAATTTGTTTAACTTGCTTGGCATCAAAATTTTTAATGAATTTTAAAAAAATGAAATGACGGTGAATCATAAATAATATATAAATAATCTATATAGTCATAATTATTTTAAAGAGCTTTTGTTGTAAAAATTCAACCTTTTTTCTTTCTCACGCTAAACAATTTAATTGTTATTACACAAAAAAACATAAAAAATATAAGCAAACAATATGAAAACAACTATATCATCTGATAAGCAGGAAACTTTTGAATCTGTTTAACTAGCTTGGCATCAAAATTTTTAATGAGTTTTAAAAAAATGAAATGTCGTTGAGTCATAAATAATATATAAATAATCTATATAGTCATAATTATTTTAAAGAACCTTTGTCGTAAAAATTCAACCTTTTTTCTTTCTCTCGTTAAACAATTTAATTGTTATTACAAAAAAAAAACATAATATGTATAAACAAACAATATGAAAACAACTATAGAATCATCTAAAAAGCAGGAAACTTTTGAATCTGTTTAACTAGCTTGGCATCAAAATTTTTAATGAATTTAAAAAAAATGAAATGACGTTGAGTTATAATATATAAATAATTTATATAGTCATAATTATTTTAAAAAGCCTTTGTCATAAAAATTCAACCTTTTTTCTTTCTCTCGATAAACAATTTAATTGTTATTACACAAAAAAAAAAACATAAAAAATATAAACAAACAATATGAAAACAACTATATCATCTGAAAAGCAGGAAACTTTTGAATCTGTTTAACTAGCTTGGCATCAAACTTTTTAATGAGTTTTAAAAAATTAAATGACGGTGAGTAACAATAAAAAAGAGTCTTTGTCATAAAAATTCATTCCTTTTTCTTTTGTAGCTAAATAATTTAATTGTTATTCAACAAAAAAATCATAATAAAGTTAAACAAACAATATAAAAACAACTATATTTTCATCTAAAGGACGAGAAACTTTTGCATCTGTTTAACATGCTTGGCATCAAAATTTTTAACGAATTTTAAAAAAAATGAAATAACGATGATTAACAATGAAAAGAGTCTTTATCGTAAAATTCAATCCTTTTTTTCTATTACTTACTCCAGATAAATAATTTAAAATGATATTACACAAAAAAAAAAATCATAATAAAGCACAAAAATATAAAAGCATCTATAGAATCATCTGAAGAGCAGAGTTTGTGAATCATAAGATCCTAGCAGAGGTCAAATTTCGTATTTTGTACAAAACATTGTCTTATAACTATTACGTAATTTAATATTAATG